>CALNHX010001208.1:0-243039 GCA_940337035.1 Agriotes lineatus | reverse complement strand
CTCAGTGGTGGAGCCTCCCTATTTGTATTAATAGCTCTAGGTAGAATTCGTGCAAACATCTGGCAACCATGTAGCATATTTGACGTCATTTCTATCGGCGCAGTAAAAGTGCGCACTGGTGGGGACGTAAACTGCAAGATTACCGGTTAGTTTTAAAATAATTCAATTTTTCTTTATAACATGGTAAATGAATAGGTACATTCAACAGAAACAGCGCTGAGGCAGCGATTGCGTTGAACGCCCTGCTAGCCAACAGCATTTCGGTCATTTTGTCTGTAATTTGCTAGTATGTCAATTACTTCTAATAATACCTACTTGTTTCAGGTGTATTTCAACTATTTTTTTAAATGTAATAACCCTTGAGCAAAAAAGTATTTTCTTCCAAGCCAACGTCTTTAACTAGCCATGATGACCACTAATCAAGAAACATCAGATAATAATGGTTATAGTTCAACCGCAACTACACTGTATAAATTAAGAAACTCGGATGACAATAAAGATATTAAGAAATTATCTATCAAAGAAGAAATCATTGAAAGCAGCAACGACATCAGTGATTATTCGGAATGTGATATTAAATGTGAATTTGAAATTAACAACCAATATTCGATGGCTAAAAGTTCAACAGTCACGAATTTAGTTACACATATGAAATCTCATGCAGGCAAAAACCCTTATTCTTGTTCTGTTTGTGAATATAAAACTGACCGCAAAAGTAATATAGTTCAACATATGAACATTCATACAGGTGAAAAACCTTATTCTTGTTCTGTTTGTGAATTTAAAACTGCATACAAACAACATTTAGCTAGGCACGTCAAAACTCATACAGGCGAAAAACCTCATCTCTGTACTGTTTGTAAATACAGTACGGCACAAAAATCTAATTTAGTGACACATATGAAATCTCATACAGATGAAAAATTATATTCTTGTTCTGCTTGTGGATTTAAAACTGCCCACAAAAGTAGTTTAGTTGCACATATGAAATCTCATACAGATGAAAAACCTTATGCTTGTTCTGTTTGTGGATTTAAAACTGCCCACAAAAATAATTTAGTTCCACATATAAAATCTCATGTAGGCGAAAAACCCTTTTGTTGTTCTTTGTGTATATATAGAACACCAGTTAAATCTCATTTAGTTAGACATATGCAAACCCATGCCGGCAGAAAACCTTATTCTTGCTCTGTTTGTGAATTTAAAACTGCCTACAAAAAGAGCTTAGTCGCACATATGAAATTTCATACAGGCGAAGAACTTCTTTGTTGCTCTGTTTGTAAATATAGAACAGCAGTAAAATCTCACTTTGTTATGCATATGAAATCTCATACAGGCGAAAAACCTTATTCTTGTTCTGTTTGTGAATATAAAACTGCCTACAAACAACATTTAGCTAGGCATGTTAATACTCATACAGGCGAAAAACCTCATCTCTGTACTGTTTGTAAATATAGTGCGGCACAAAAATCTCAATTAGTTAGTCATATGCAAACTCATACAGGCGAAAAACCTTATTCTTGTTCTGTTTGTGGATTTAAGACTGCTCACAGAACGAGTTTAGTTGCACATACGAAATTCCATACAGGCAAAGAGCTCTTTTGTTGCTTTGTTTGCAAATATAGAACAGCAGTAAAATCTCAGTTAGTTAGACATATGAGGTCTGATACAGGTGAAAAACCCTTTTCCTGTTCTGTTTGTGGATTTAAGACTGCCCACAGAACAAGTTTAGTTGCACATACAAAATTTCATACAGGCGAAGAACTCTTTTGTTGCTTTGTTTGTAAATATAGAACAGCAGTCAAATCTCGGTTAGTTAGACATATGCAAACTCATACAGGTGAAAAACCCTAGTCCTGTTCTTTTTGTGAATATAAAACTGCCCACAAATTTAGTATAGTTGTACATATGAAATCCCATACAGGCGAAAAACCTTTCTCTTGTTCTGTTTGTGAATATAGAACCGTACGTAGATCGGATTTAGTACAACATGTGAAAACTCATACAGGCGAAAAACCTTTTTGTTGTTCTGTTTGTGAATATAGAACCGTACGAAGATCGGATTTAGTACAACATGTGAAAACTCATACAGGCGAAAAACCTTAATCATGTACTGTTTGTGAATAGAAAACTGTTGACAAATGTAATTTAGTCAGACATAGGAGCTATTGAACTGCAAAGTGGCGTAACTCAATGTAGCAGTGTTCTGAATTACAAGTAAAGGCCGGGTTTGTATGCATTTGTAATTTTTTGCTAGTAAATTTCGTATTAATTTAATGTTTTCTTTGCGTTTCAGATGATCCAAAATAATATATCATTTTTATTGCGCATAGATTGCAATAAATGTATATTTTACAATATGTCCATATTGTATACTTGATTATTTTCCTTTTTATGTTGTATTCTATATTACCCTACCATTTTTTGGTGACGATAAAAATTTTTTATTTTATTTATATTCAAATAACTTCAGAAAAATTTTTTTTTTCTATTATTCACAGAGAGAAAGGTAATAAACACATTCAAGCAGTGATTATGCTGCTCATTTATTCAAAAATGTATTTAATTTCTACAATATTTGCAAAAAACAAAAGGGTATTCTATAATACCCCCCTCTACTCTATACTTTTTGCGAGTTTTAAATTAGATGAATAATAATTAAACCATAATTGTATTTGTTTTTAATTAATAAACTTATTTTATCAATATTTGAAACACGTTTAATTTAGTGCTTTTGGTCTCTACTATTTCATTTTTCTTCATATTTTATATATATACTGGTTGGTTGGTCATACCTCTGAACATAGGCAATTTACATGGCTCATCACGGTTATGCATATTCCTGGTCACAATTTTTATGGGAAAATGGTAGTGGTACTAAATTAAAGAGAAAAATTTTCTGCGTTGTTTAATATTAAAAACTTATTGGATAATGTTATTTGTGCATAAAAATGTTAATTTTAAAATTTACATATTTCCCTCGCTTATATTTGGGAATATTTAACCAAACGATTTTTACAAATATTTTGATATTTTTCTAATGCAAGAACTGACCTAATTTAAGAGAGATAGTTGTATTACCTTGTCAGGTCATTTTGTATTTTAATTAGCCACCTAGGCTTTAGGGCAGCGTGCCCGTATGTTAAACCCTTTTAGTTACTTATTTGGTTTCATCGCCTAATTCCATAATAATGATTTTGCACATATTTGGCCTCAAGCGCAGTATTTCTCGTCATCCGGGGCACCCCTTTGTTGGTACTTTGACAATCGGGTGTTAACGCTCGCAGGATTTCCGAACCTTCTAGAATTTACGCTGTTGGTGTGACTGCGAGGCCTCGCGCTGTCTTCGTTACCGGCACTTATTTGTTTTATTGGGCGCCTCGCCATTGGCTGTCTTTGTCACCGGCACTTACTTGTTTTATTGGGCGCCTCGCCATTGGCTGTCGAGAGTCACGTGGTAACGCCGTTTTGGCTCACGCCACGGCGGGGGTCGGAACGCTGCTTGCTTGGGCGATTGAACAAGGGAGGTGTGTGTGTGTCGTTAACGGCGATCCTATTACGCCAAGGCGTAGGTGTGATGGAATTCCATGCCCGGTTCTACGTCGTCACGTAAGGGAGTGTTCCCTTTAGCTCGTTGTGCGAGGATTCTGTTGAGGTAGGATATCACTTGGGCTAGTTTGGCCGTCGTAGCGGCGTTTGTTGAAGCGCCAGCCTTTGTCGCCATTTTGGGCGCATCCAGGCCATTCACACGTCGGCCGTTTTAGCGGCGAATGAATTGCCACAGGCAACCTGGTTCCCGCAAGCTGGACCGCACGCTGATCTCTTGGATCGTCACCAATAAAATTAAGGTATTTGTAACCATTGAATTATACTAACTTCTCGTGCGCGAGCTGTGCGCTTAATCATGTGAATAACTGTGAAATCTTGTGCACCGTTAAAAACGTACCCTTCGCATCTTAAATCGTTGTCGCGAAGTGGCGTCGCTCGCTCATTTTTGATCTAATCACTTCCCTCACTTGGACTTTGCTGTGTTTGCCCAAATTATCATGTGAGCATTTGTTTTTATGAACAAACGTTCCCGTTGTGGGTCTCATATGTCAAACTGCTTTTGATGTTGTACAGTTATGGGTGTTGTTTAGTAACCGTAGTGCGCCCATCAGCTGATGCTTATTTATAAGAGTTAACGCAATGTTTGCGGCACGCTTTGCTGCCCCAATGTAAGACTGGACCAATAGACGCTTATCTAAGTAAGAGACGCTTTATTCTTGGTCGCTTTGTGCATGTTCTGTTTCAGTGTGCGGCCATCATTGAGGAGATGAATGTACGGTGGAGCCAGTGAGATCAGAGCGTGCAGGTAGGCTTGGTGGTGACATTGCCGTGGCTGAAAAAGCCCCCTTCATGATATAAGTATTTTTGCCATCACGAAATCGTTGTGTGAGTTTATAATTCACGAGTACCCCTATCGACGGAGTGTCTTGAATACTTCGCCCCCGTCTAACCGCCCAGGCCCGGTTAGTCGGGTTAAGACAGGCTTGGTGGCGCCCTCATAATTTTGACGTACCCTATATACAGTGTGTCCAAGATAAGGAGGGCCAGTATGGGGATCTCGGTAATGGTAAGAGATACAAATTTGGTTAAATAGGAAGAAAGTTGCGCAATTAAAGAACTAAAAAAATGACGTCTAGAAATCCTTGATATGATTTTTCGTTTTTGAATTATCTCAAAAAAACCGAATTTTTTGATTTTATTTTTTATTTTTTTCTGGCGTTAATATTAAAGTTAGAGCAAAACGAATTAAACTTCTTTATAGCAACTTTTAGTGGACTTAATGATTACGTTATCAATTTTTTTATCCGACGTTTCGTCTTCGAGAAACCATCATCAACTTCATTTTTATAAATACGGTCCTGGTTTTTTGATGCCAAATTTGCAAAGCCCTTGTTAATCTGAATTCAACAAAGTTCCACATATTATGGTTTAATTACGTTTCAAGCTTTTTTCTGATCATTATCAGAAATTTTTTTAGATACGGACCTGCATTTCTCATAATTTTGTAAAAATAAGTTCATACAGTAAGTTAAGCCTTTTTAGATGCCGTTAAAATATTAAAATGCACATCATAATGTCATAATTCTGATACATTAATTTAATAACCAACCAATAATTATTAACAATAAACAAAAAAGAAATGAACAAAAGATAGACAGAAAGAATAACAAAACGAACATCGAAACCATTTAATAGGTATTAAATTTACAGAAGGTATTCAAAAAGGTTGCCATCATTCTCTATGCATAAATAACATCTAACTGTAGAATCTAAAACATTATTCAGCAATACTGGCGTTATACTTTGAAAGGCTTCAAGAACCAATCTTCTAAGTTCTTCTTCTATTTCAAAACGTTAAATACCTATTACATTGTTTCAAGGCTCGTTTTCTCATTCTTTCTGCCTATCTTTTGTTCATTTATTTGTTGTTTATTGTTAATAGTTATTGGTTGCTTATTAAATTAATGTATCAGAATTATGACATGATGTGCATTTTAATATTTTAACGGCATGTAAAAAGGCCTAACTTACTGTATGAACTTATTTTTACAAAATTATGAGAAATGCAGGTTCGTATCTAAAAAATTTTCTGATGATGTTCAGAAAAAAGCTCGAAACGTAATTAAATCACAATGTGTGGTACATTGTTGAATTTAGAGTAACAAGGGCTTTGTAAATTTGGCATAAAAAAACCAGAACCGTATTTAAAAAAATGAAGTTGATGATGGTTTCTCGAAGACGAAACGTCGGATAAAAAAATTGATAACGTAATCATTAATTCCACTAAAAGTTGCTATAAAGAAGTGTAATCAGTTTCGCTCTAACTTTAATATTAACGCCAGAAAAAAATAAAATAGAAAATCCAAAAATTCGGTTTTTTTGAGATAATTCAAAAACGAAAAATCATATCAAGAATTTCTAGACGTCATTTTTTTAGTCCTTTAATTGCGCAACTTTTTTCCCATTTAACCAAATTTGTATCTCTTACCATTACCGAGATCCCCATACTGGCCCTCCTTATCTTGGACACACTGTATATGCCTCAACATGCTTGCCCAGAACGTATCGTGTGACTCACGCCCGACTCCCTGAGCGTTCCAGCCGTGGCCTTTACCCTGTTTTTAACAGATCTCAGGGCAAGTGTGCCAGTTTTCCAGGACTGATTCCGTGGTGCGATGCTCACCTTGGGTGGGTGTCGTAAAGTTGTTTTAATACCGTAACAACCTGAGCTATTAAAAGAAATAAATAATTTGATTAAAAAAATTGAATTAAAAAAGAATAGCTTAGCAGTACAGTAGTTATTACATAAATATTGGCGTACAACGTAGAGTCAATACTATAACAATATACAGGGTGTTTGTAGATCGCTAGACAGCTCATAACATTGTTAATAATAGAGATATCGAAAAACCTTTTTACTTTGTTTTAAATGCCAGTACACAATCTACAAATTGACATAAACCAATTTAAGCCATGGCCTCCTATTTTTGCGCAGTTATACACGACTTGCGTTTTTAAAATGAAACACCTTGTATATTTTTAGATATTTGCAATCAGCGCTAAAGCTGCTTTATGGTAGCATTCTTAAATTAAAATTTAGGAAATTATGTAAAACAAACTCCGTTAGGTTCTAAAAATTTCTCATGGCCGAATTATAGCACCAAACGTACTAAAACAATGGAAAACTATGTTTTTTTAAATGGAATAATATGAGGTTCATTAACAGTAACAGTTATTTTTAAATTGTTTTACGTATTTTTTATTTTTTAAAAGCTACTTCTAAACAAAATGGCGAATATGGTACACCGTTGGAAAGCCCTTTTATTGTAGTTTTCAACTGTTTAATGAAACTCATATTATTCCATTAAAAAAAAACATAGTTTTCAATTGTTTTAGTATGTTTGGTGCTATAATTCGGCCATGGGAAATTTTTATAGCCAAGTGGAGTTTGTTTTGCATTTCTTGTTCGATTGTTAGTGATTTTGGGTAATTCATGGCCTACTTTGGGTAAAAAAAAATATTTTGGAAAATACTAAGTTCCAAAATTTTAATTTAATAGTAAACCAAAGTTGTGTATCTCTACGTAAAAATAGGAGGTCATGGCTTAAATTGGTTTACGTCAGTTTGTAGGTTGTATACTGACATTTAAAACAAGATAAAGTTCTTTTCGATACCTCTATTTTTAACGAAGTTACGAGCTGTTTAGCCATCTACAAACAATATATATATATTATTATGATACATAAAGTGGTATGGTCAATCATAGTAAAGAAATATTTAAAAGAAATAGGTTGGTATGTTGATACAATCAAATTTAGAAATAATGTAAAAAGATTTGTTGGCTGATTTGAATTGGGAAATACAGAGTAAATAAATAAAGTAAATTGTAATTTTATTTTGAAAAGTTATTACATTTGAGTATTTCATATTGGTGATTGGAAGAATAGATAATGTTAATGTGAGACAAATATACTTGCTCTGTAATAATATATTTGTAGTATGTATACTTCAAATTAGGTAATTTAAAAAGTGGGCAGTAATAATCGTATCTAGATAAGGAGTTTTGTTTTAAAAAACATGATTGAATAACAAGAAAATTTATGTACAGACGTTAAAAAAAACTATTGAGAACTAATGAAAACTTAGAAATTAAACCTTTATTTGTGTGGAATTTGGATGTATACAGGTATAATGGGTTGTAAACGGGTTTAAAAAGGTGAATAAGCGAAAATATAAACAAGAGTTGATGTACGTAACAATGAGTGAAGAGATTGTGTTGTACAAATTTAATTGAATACAAAGTAGAAGGAAACGACAACGTTTCGATAGATTTGGATTTATTGAAGCATTGCAATTTGTAATTGACAATCATTGGAGTTGGGAATTCTACTGAGGACTTGAATTAGTTTGCTGAGGTGTGCTGGCGTGGTTTGGTTGCTGCATTAATAAGGGATAAAGAAATAATTAAAGTGAGCAAAATAACTTGATAACAATACTTACTTTGGTAAAATAGTAGTTGAATTGTAAAAGGGAAAGTATATTTGTCAAATTTGATAGCCCTGTACTGTATACTGGTTGAAAGTCAAACTAACATTTAATAGCAATCATTGAATTGACAATTCATATACAAATTTTGAATATTTAAAAATGGGTAACTTGATTAATTAACCCCGCCTTAGCGAGAGTCTTAAATGCAATACATAATTTTAAATTAGTACAAAAGATGTTTGATTATCATATCACATTAATGGAAGCTATTGCATATTAAAAAGTAATACAACTGTAGTGCTTATGTATTCCAATATATATATATTCGACAGAGTTAACCTTGAAATACTGTATAGCAAACCAAAGTATTACGAAATTATGGTATTGATGCTGCACTAATGAAACTCATTTAATCTTTTCTCAATAGTAGATGGCAGACGGTCGGTTATAACGGAAGCATGTCAGATATATATATATATACATATATATATAAGGCTGTATTGGGTGTCGCCCTAAGGTTCTATTTTAGGGCCTTTACTTTTATCATTCAGAAATTACCTTCTGGAGGTCGCAATGAGATTGGAATATGCTTTATTTGTCGATGATTTTAAAATGTAGCGTGTGATGGGCTCAACGTTTTCGTGCGAGGAGCTATAGCAAGATATTAATTTTTCAATGCAGCCAACAGAACCTATTATTTTTTTAACGTATCTAAATGTTCTAAGGTAACTTTTACACGAAAATTGAGAACTGTCAACTATCACTATACCATGAATGGGAACCTACTCATTAATAAAGAAACAATTAGTGATCTTGGCATATTTGATATAAAATTAACATTCAGTTATTCAAAAATTTAGAACTAACTTGCAAAATACTACAAGTCACATTATTAGTTTCAAAACGCGACAATTTCAATATCTAAACTTGAATATCTTCTGCTGTATAGGAAAATGATTCAAAGTGTTGGGAATGCCGTAAATGCTTCATATGGTACGTCTGGGAACCGATTTTCTTAGAATGAATAGTAAGATAAGCATCAGAAACGTTTTTCCGTTTTACGACGAACATCCGTCGGCGTTTGATATTAGACGATTCATATGATGGAACTAAAAATATCTAGGTTATATCTTGATATGATTCTGATATTTGATCATGGGCCTTGCATTATTTCAATTCGAGAAAGCCCGGCCCATTAAAATAATTCGTTTTCCCATCTGTCAGCGTCTCTCCCCGACCCGGCTTTGATTTTTACAAGCGGCTCCAATAAAACGTCGGCTGCCAGCTTCCAAAGGATAATACGAGCTTAACAAATTTCTTAAAATAGTGAAATCTCCGCCGAACGCAAGTTACCGGTTTTCAAAACAACCCACTTTCGCCTATAAGAAGCAAACAAACAAAACTTTCCAGCTCAACAAACAATAAGGAAAGGCTTGAATTTCCGAAGGCGATACCTGGTGCAGCAAAACATAAGGAGTTAAAACCGCCGTCTTGACTTATCTTATCAACCCAAAGGGGCAGATATTAAAAGCGCGGATTAAAAGGAAGAGCGCGAATTAATCAAAATCCACGCATCAAAAGGATATATGGCGAGTGAGGTATCAAAAGACGCAGTTTCTTGTCAACCACAAGGTGCAACTGATGACATTTTGCTATCGGCTTCATTAGCGGAGCCCCGGCCAAATTAAATAATATTAATCAAACAAACCTCCCACTTCACAAAGTGGGGAGTTTGACAAAGAACAACGGTCCGATTTTTCTTTATCATCTTTTAAAAAATCAAAAATACGTAAAACAATTTAAAAATAACTGTTATTGTTGATGAAGCTCATATTATTCCATTTAAAAAACATTGTTTTTCATTGTTGTAGTGCGTTTGGTGCTATAATTCGGCCATGAGAAATTTTTAGAACCAAGTGGAGTTTGTTTTGCATTTCTTGTTCAATTGTTAGTGATTTTGCATAATTCATGGCCTACTTTAGTTAAACCCTTTTTTTATTGGAAAAATAATAAGTTCCTAAATTTTAATTTAAATATGCTATCATGAAGCAGTTTTAGCGGTGATTGCAAATATCTAAAAATATACAAGGTGTTTCATTTTAAATACGAAAGTCGTGTATCACTGCGCAAAAATAGGAGGCCATGGCTTAAATTGGTTTACGTCAATTTGTAGATTGTATACTGGCATTTAAAACAATGCCGGTTTTTTCGATATCTCTATTATTAACAAAGTTATGAGCTGTCTAGCGATCTACAAACACCCTGTATATTGTTATAGTATTGACTCTACTTTGCACGCCAATATTTATGTAATAGCTACTGTACTGCTAAGCTATTCTTATTTAATTTAAAATATTTTAAATAAAAATATTTGCCCTAATTCAAATTATTTTAATCAAATTATTTATTTCTTTTAATAGCTCAGGTAATAGAACAATCTCTCTTAAATCAGGTCGGCTCTTGCGTTAGAAAAATATCAAAATATTTGTAAAAATCGTTTGGTCAAATATTCCCAAATATAAGTGAGGAATATATCTAAATTTTAAAATTTATATTTTTATGCACAATTGACACAAATCGTCTGTAAACTTGAACGTGTGCTTGACCTTGAACATGACCTTGGCTTTGAACTCAAGGCCAAGTAGTGGGGATTGTTTCAGAAAGGTCAACTCCACTTTACTGGCGACTTCTGGCTCGGCAGTCAGTATGCATTCCACTAGACATACTAGACCGTACAGTCGTGTGCAAATAAATCTGGGACAGTGTTTTTTTCACATGCAGATTCAGTTAAGAATTGAAGAATATCTCCATGGATTTCCTGCTATCAGAGAGAGTTACATTAAACTTTAACAGGTACTGAAACCCGTAACTCTCTCTGATAAGAGGAAATCCATGGAAATATTCTTCAAATTCTTAACTGAATCTGCATGTGAAAAAAACACCGTCCCAGATTTATTTGCACACGACTGTACCTTCAAAGTAATTACGTTACCGTTACAAAAAGTGGAACATTAAAATCCTAGTACTTTAAAGTAGAATTTTAAAGTTCAAGTACTTTAAAATTTATTTATTGTACAAAAAATGGAACATTAAAGTCCTAGTACTTTAAAGTAAAATGTTCAAGTTCAAGTAAATTAAAATTATACGTCAGTTGTTGACATGAAATTTGAAATAATTTACAACTTTTTATTTAAAATTCATTAAACTTGCAGTATGAAATAAACCGTTGTATTCACCACGAACGAAAAGTATTTTTAAAGGTCCTCGCAAGTAATTCCGTCCTCGGCTGACGCCTCGGACGTAAACAACTTTCTCGTCTTTAAAATGCCACTTTTAGTTGTAGATAAATAAACTACTATTAATGTTGTATATTTTATGCGATGGTTTTCACTGATCAAATACGGCGCATGCTAGAAATGTTTAGGAACGTGGAACGTTCAAAAAAATTAAAAATTTAAAGGTTGAGTTTACTCTGATGGAGTAGATGCAACATTAGGTACTTCAAATGTTCTAAATGCAAGCCGCAACTGACGCGATTTTTGTCTAAGGTCACTTTGATGATTTTTTAAATCACGTATTATAAGTAACAAGCAATCCAGTGAGACAAATGTCTCATTTAAAAAAACAAAAAAGACCGTTTTTCAAATAGAACGCGTATTAAATAAAAATTGTACTCAGACCTGGAAGGTGTCAAAGTGGTTGCCTAACCGATAGACGTTTTAAGGCGCAGAGGGTCGCAGCGCCGTTTGGCTGCTGAAACATTTTTATTTAATACGCGTTCTATTTGAAAAACGGTCTTTTTTGTGATTTCTCGAAAACCGGAAGTGTCACGTGACTGAAATTCGGTTCCTGAGCTGACATGACCATTCGAAACATATAACTTTCATAACTTTTTTCTCTATCTCTTACGGTTTGGCTGCTGAAACAGCGTCCCGGACGGACGGACAAGTCTATTAGATAAAGGATGACTACGGGGTGAATGGTGTAATGCCGGCACCGGCTTAAGTAAATTATAAAGAACAAAACACAATGTGGTTCCAGGTTTTTCATTCGTTCGGCATACTTAAGGTTAAAACTGTTCTCGATCCATTAGTTGCAGATAAATTGTATCATTCTTTTACAGGTTCACTTTGATTTGTTTGAATTTCGAATCCTGGGATCGAAATAGAAAATCGGATTCCCTATGATCCGGTTCGGTATTGGTTTCGGTCACAAGGAACTGGTCCACTCGGAATGACACATCTCTAGAATCTACAGTCGCGGACAAGAAAAACGGGACACTTTTTTTTACCTAATTTTCAAAATGCAAAAACAAGTTCTGACACTGACAATTCTAATTAATAGAGTCATCAATAACTATTTGTATATCTAGGGAGCAAAGGTATTCATTTCCTCTGGCGTGTGAATTGAATACCCTCCGCTGACACGTTTGGCGTTAAACACACAAGAGAGGAAATGAACCTTTGCTCTAGTGATATATTGTAATGACAACGTGGTCTAATTTTAATATTATTGATTAAATAAGTGATTTCAAAATAAATACGGTCACTACACAATATTTAGTTTCATTTAATTCGAATTTTGGCTGATTAAATTATTTATTGTCATTTCTAAGTTCTAGTTAGGAATGTTATAAACGGTAGTATGCCCTCAATTAATAATTCATTCATCTGTACCTATTATATTAGCTAGCTCGTGAAAATTGAACATGAAACTCAAATCTCACACGGGTTTGGGATCCTTGATTTGTTAAAATATTCGAATGTAAAACGGTACGCCACTGCGTAGACATGAAATTGAATTGCAGCGCGCAGGTGCTGGCTGTCTGTCAAATTACCTGGCCCAAAACACTTTGAACTATGGGTGCAGCTCGCGTTTTTGTTTAAGTTTTCAAAAGTATCCCCCAATTTTCTCTTACTATAATTTTGCCTATCTGTAAATCGGGTATCGTCTCTCTCATTAAACACCGCCAAGTTATAATTCCTCACGATCTCCAGGAAGTCGCGCAATGTCTTAACGTTCTGTACTGCTACGGCTCTGGTAATTTCTGCTTCGAGGTGTCTTGACAGGTGCTGAATTATTTCGTCCTCGGATAGTTTTGGAGTTAGGTACTGTGCCTTGTTGAAACGGTTCATGATGTACATCTCCCGAGAACCTCCTTTGTCGATGTATTTTCCGGACGTTAACTCTGTCCTCACTTGAGCTTGATGGAAATTGCTCCAATACTGTTCAATAAAGGGCGCCCTCTTCTTTATAAGTTGCATACTTGGATTTCACAATGCTGTGCCAGACTTCTGCATTACCCCTCATAGCCACATTAATCACCTGTAATCTTCGGCATTCAGTAGTTACGGTTCTAATAATATTATCTAGCTTTGCCAAGAAAATCATTGGCAGCTCCCCGTATCTGCGCTCAAATTTCGGAATAAATTCCATGCTGATGCTGGGAGGTGCTACGCTAGCAGGGTACTCATGTGTTTGCTCAAATCAAATTTATCCCCTGCAGCTCCCTCGTGAGTCTACTGTCCACCATGGTAATCCGGCTCGCATTCTGGTTTCGTTCAGTACGTGCTTTCTGAAATCTTTCCTCTGCATTCTTTTTAAAGTTTCCTAGTTCATGCTCCATTTCTTCTTGATGTTGTACCAATCTTCCCTGTGTCGTAATTTCAAGTTCTAACATCTTGTTCTCTATCTCTTCTCCTTTCCTTTTCAAGCTTTCATCGACTATCTGCAATACTTCCTGCTGTATTTCCTGCTTAACTGTTTCTTTAAATCCTTCTAGTTTTTTTCTAACCCGTCAATCTTCGCTTGTACCTCTTCTTTATTTTTCTCCTGTAATTTAAATATTGCTTGCTTTATGCTCTCGACCATAATATTGGTGTGGTCGTACGCCCTTTTTTCGCTCTCTCCTGCATCTTGTTTTAACTCCTGTGCTGTTCTTTCTGCATCCTTTCTGCTCTTTTCTGCTTCGATTCTGTTCGCTTCTAATAATCTTTTCTTCCGTTCTTCTGCTTCTATCCGGGCTTGTTCTGCTTCTTTTCGGGCTTGTTCTGCCTCTTGTCTTTGTTTTATTTCTCGTTCTTCAGCCTTATCTTCCATGCCCTTAACACTCTGTGCTGTTTCCTCCATTCTTTGAAATAATGCTTCTATAATTCCCCTTAATTCTATATCTAATTTTGAAGCTTGGGGTTCTGTTTCGGCCTCATCGTTTTGAATTTACGGTTCTGTCGATGGCTCTTGTGCTTGTACAACCTCTTCAGCTTGATGTTCTTCCTTCTCTGATTCACTTTTCTTTTGTCTTCGAGTCATTTTTCTTGGTTCTTTGTTACTCATAAATAAAACGAAAACGCTTGCCCACTCGACAAAAAACGCCCACACAAACAAAGCTTTTCAACGACACAATTCAATACAATTTATGTGAAATTTTACAGTTGTGTGAATTATCCCAACTCTGTGCTTTTGTGATTTGATTGATAAATTAGTTGCACTGCAACTAGAGTTGAGTGGAGGGCTAAATACCATCTCAATATATATGATTTTTTCTTCGAAGGCATGTTCTATTGCGGGAGTCAATAAAAATTGGCTCCCGCTCTTTGGAAATTGACAGTTTTGTTTCCTAAAACTAGGGCGCAAAAGCCGACTTTCTATACAGTGAGTAGAAAATATTATATTACTTTACAAGGCCTGAGTGAGCGCAGCGAACGAGGGCAGCAAGGTGCGAGGTAGTGTAAACCTTCCTTCATCCTGTGTAAAGTACATAATTTTTTTCACTACCAATATTTTCTTATGTAAAATAAATGGTAATAGCGTAAAATTATAATATATTTTCTAAATTATAGTAGCCTGTTTCTGGAGCTAGGGGCGTTGTTTCAGTGCTGTGACGTTTTGTTTGACAGTTATAAACGCACATGGCATCCCGTCAGTTATAGTAAACAACCAAACCGCGCGCTACGCGCTGCGAGTCTTGAATCGGCGCGCACGTGAAATAGGATACGCGAAAGGTCAAGCTCCGAGCCGAGCGCTAAGATAAGAAAAACAAAACCTAAACAAATATAAACATCTGTGAAGCCGGAACGTAAAATTTTATTTTGTGCCACAGACACACATTAAGGAAAATTATATTATAGATGCGGGATGTAAGTAATTCACTTCTCTAGGGAAGTAAGTACATTGTCATGGAAACTGCAACAATTTTTGTAAATGTTTCCTACATCCCTCAATTCAGACAGTGTAATGATCACTTACAAAGATGGTAGTAAAAAAAAAGTCATTATTCAGATCTAAACAATGACTCTTGATGACATTTATTAATTAGAATTGTCAGTGTCAGAACTTGTTTTCTCATTTTGAAAATTAGGTCAAATAAAGTGTCCCGGTTTTTTGACCGCGACTGTAACTAAGAAAGTGTAGTTCTTTTGAATGCTATTTAATCATTGATCTAATCGGTGTTTGGTGGCAAAATGGTTGTAAGTGCAATTATCTATCATCTTGTCTAATCTACTAAGTTATTCTGTATGTCAATTACTTTATTCAGTTTCATGTTATTGTTAAGTATAAATATTACAACTCATTTATAAGAAATTTATTAACTAACTTAACCTAACTAAATTTTGAAATGTGTGTTATTTTCAGGAATTTCATTTAATAAACTAGGACCCTTCATTTTTGTTATTACAAAGGACATCAATCAAGATGTGAAACAGGAATTTCTTGATAATAATTTCCGTAGCGCAATGGCCGGCAACTTACGAGAACCACTGATAAAAGTCGAAGAAAATATAGTAGTCGCAAACTACAATTTACAGCAAGAGATCATCGAAGACACTATCGAGAATGCAGCTTACTTTGGATTGAATATCAAATATGAAGAAGTTGATATAAAAGATGAATTGCCTGCTACGTGTGCAGCAAGTGGAAGCATTTCAGAGGAAGAGTTTGTTTGCAAGATCTGTGAGTATGATGCAAAAGACGAGTGTAATTTCCAGAAACATATGCTGACTCATACTAAACAGGTTAATCAAATGAATACACATACAGGAGACGAACCTTATGAATGTTCTCTTTGCGAGTATAAAGCTACTGATAGAATTCTGTTAGTTGCACATATGAAAAAACATGCAGGAGCAAAGCTGTATGAATGCTCTATTTGTGAATATAAAACTATTCATGAAAGTCGTTTAGTTAGGCATATGAAGAAACATACAAGAAAAAAATCTATTGAATGTTCTATTTGCGAGTATAAAGCTACTTATAAATGTCATTTAGTTAGTCATATGAAGATACATACAGGTGAAAAACCTTATGAATGTTCTGATTGCGAGTATACAGCTACTCAGAAAAGTAATTTAGTTAGACATATGAAGAAACATACAGGTGAAAAATCTTATGAATGTTCTATTTGCGAGTATACAGCTTATCAGAAAAGTAATTTAGTTGCACATATGAAGAAACATACAAGAGAGAATCTTTATGAATGCTCTATTTGCGAGTATAAAACTACTCATAAAAGTTGCTTAGTTAGCCATATGAAGAGACATACAGGAGAAAAACCTTATGAATGTTTTATTTGCGAGTATACAGCTAATCAGAAAAGTAATTTAGTTAGACATATGAGGAAACATACAGGCGAAAAACTTTATGAATGTTCTATTTGCAAGTATAAAGCTACTCATAAAAATCGCTTAGTTGGGCATATGAAGAAACATACAGGAAAAAAATGGTTTGAATGTTCTATTTGCAAGTATACAACTTATCAGAAAAGTAATTTAGTTAGACATATGAAGAAACATACTGGCGAAAAACTTTATGAATGTTCTATTTGCGAGTATAAAGCTACTCATAAAAGTAGTTTAGTTAGCCATATGAAGAAACATACATGTGAAAAACCTTATGAATTCTCTATTTGCGATTATAAAGCTACCCAGAGAATTATGTTAGTTGGACATATGAAGAAATATCCTAGAGAAACGCCTTAGAATTGTTACATATGTGTAGCATCGTTTGTCCAAGAATTGGTCTTGCCTTTCGTTGTTCGTACTGCCTGCTTCAGAAGTTTCTGAGCATAGAATTTTATTATTATTAATATAACATTATTTATTAATTTTTTTAAATATTTATATGAAATGTAATTATACTGCAATTAAAGAATTGGAAAGTTATGAGTTACATAATTATGTTATTTTGAGCAGCAATAGAAAAATTCAACATTAATGCGTCAGCGTTATATTTCTCTTATATTTTATGCAACAACGACGACGTCGGATAACTTGTAAATTTTGTCCTTTGTTTCAAAATATTTTTATTTCGGTAGGTACTAAACGTTATTTTGTTGTATAAGTAAATCGTGATTTACTCAAGATGATCTTGTGCAAAAGACATGCAAAATGAAAGAGGCGCCTTTCTTTCATAATAAGCCAGTTTGAATCTTTCAGCTTACAAGAAATACGTTTATATTTTCTTATTTCAAATATGCGGCGTAAACATGAGTTCTGAATCTTCTGAATTCTAGCAATACTAAAGATACTTAAATGTGAATTATAAACGATTTTTACATTTACACTTAAAATTCTCGAATTTGATAAATAAGTTTCACGGAACTGCAGACTTCTGTAGACTTTTTGATATATGTTTAGTAAATTCATATTCATTATCAAAATAAAGACCCAAGTTTTTGACATCATCAGAACCTGGAATTCTATCTTGCCCTACTAATAAATTTACTTCGTTAGAAATTTCCTCTCGATCACCCTTCCTACCAAAAAGTATAGTTTGCAGATTTTTTGGGGTTCATGATGACGCAATGTTTATTTGAATATTGTAATAAACTCTCTAGATCAAAATTAATTGCAGCAATTGCCTGTTTAACTGCTCAAAGAAAGACAAATACAGTTGGGTATCATCCGCGTAAAAATGATAGTCGCAAGATAATACTGTGAGATCATTTAAAAGCGGGACAGAGAGTGCCATGGAATATCTGTTTTAGATGCGTACTTTGGTTAACAGACATTTGAGAATTTGGTAAATTAACTTCAAACAAGAAATAAGCTTTTTTAAACGTCAAACATTACAATAAATGTTCAAAGTAGTCTCCTCCATTCTCGAAACATAACTACATTCTTTTCTTTAAATTTTCAAATACATTATTTAAAATAGCAGGTGTAATTTGATTGATTTCATGGGCGATTGGATTTCTAAATTCTACTAAATTTTGAGGATTATTGATTAAACTTTGTTTTTCAAATACGGAAATAAAAAGAAATCTGGTACTGCTATATCCAGAGACCGAGGGGGAAATAAATCAGCACTAATTAAACGGTCGTCCTTTAATTCACGTAAGAAATTTAATATTATGCTTGCAGTGTGCACCGTGGCATTATCCTGCTGAAAGTAGCCTCTTCTAATTTCGTCATCGAGAATTTGATTTATGAAGGGTTGAAGCATATTGTTAATGTAGAAATTAGGAGTAACGTTTTCTTCAAAAAATGCGTATATAATTTGCAGCCGTAATCGCTACCCACAATCCGATTTTAAGAGGAGCTATTAAAAAACTATAGAGATTTTCTCCAGACCAAAGCCTCATATTCTGTGAATTCAAATATCCATGCAAATAGAACCATGCTTCGTCTATATAAAATGTGATGTCCAGGGTATCACCATTGTTTAATTTGTTCCTAAACCATTCAGAAAAGATTTGACGTGCAATAAAGTCTCGTGGTAAAATTTGGTGACTCATACGAATTTTGTAAGGAAAACGGTTTTTTTAACATTGTATGGCAAGTTCCATAAGATAAATTAATTTGTTTGTTTAATCTTCTTATTGAAGTTGAAGGATTAGCCTCAATAATGCTTGGTGCATTATCAATAACCTCTTGTGTTCTTCGGATTGGATGTCCTGACCCTGGTTTTCTTGTTACACTACGTGTTTGTCTAACATTTCTGAGTAGTCGATGAATGATTTCATATATCACTTTATAAGAATGCATTTTGATTTCAGCCGGCAAACGCTCTATAAATTCATTAACATTCTTGCTCAGAATACGCCGTCATCATTTTTATGTCCATTACGAAAATATGCTTCTAATAAGAACGACTTCTGCTCAATTGTGAGCATTATGCTAATAACTGGAAGATACTAACACTTGACACTTGACGTTATTTCATTAATTGACAAGCTGCATTGTCAATTCACATTTACTTGACTGAAATTACTGTCTACCAAAGTTTGGAAGGGGGAAGGAGGTAGTTCCTTTGGTAGTTATTACAAATTAAATATACTCCTTTACTTAATAATAAGAAGTAGTATCAGGTATAGTTTCTTATATACTTACCGTACTCCTTATTGAATTCAATTAAAATTGACATATCTCAATATTCAATTATGACATTTGAAATTATGTCATGTGATTCTAATTTTAAATACCTCGGCTAGACAGTTATTGAGCAGTGGAACTCCTCATTCGCAGCTGAATGAGTTAATGTTCAAGCAATCTCTTATTACTATAAAATATTAATGAATTGATTTCGTTGATCAAAAAACACTCCTTATTACTTCGTTAGTTAGTACTTGAAAGTTTGGCTTGACATTACAAAAAATCAGATATTGTCAAAATATTTAATCAGATGTTTAACTGTTCCAAATTTATTTAAAATTATTTCTAAATACCTACTCCAAAATAAGTAAATTTCAGATTATAATGACCGAAATACGTCGAGTACCCGAATCACTATATAAATTTAGAAAACTAAATGTTCTAAATTACGCTCTAAATATAAAATTCCAATTGTTTCTAATAATTTGTCGTTCCAAACTTGTTATGTATTTCTTAATTAGATATAAGAAATAAGCACTAACCTTCTGGAAGTATCTCTTGTACTGAGTGTATTTTATGCCAGCTTCTAACTGGATGTTGATCTGCAAACACCTCCTTTGGGTTGTTCACGACCAAAACCAGCTCGTTGCAGCTCTCTGACCCCTTAATACCTATCTGGTTATACAGTTGTACAGAATACCACAAACACAAACATTTGCACCTTTTTTACTGGTTTCGAAGCAAAATTACCACTTCAAATGGCTTCAAACTATCTTGAATTATACTTTTAATAATAGTTGTGACTCTCAGTCAAATTTGATTGCAAAGAATATCGTATTACTGTTACGTATCAAATATACAATTATTACTTTTTACAATTAAAGGAAATCTAGCCCTTTAACGTGATTATTTTAACGTCGATTATTATTTTCAAGATACTTTTTTTTACTTTATATAAACAACCACACTGGTTGCCCATTACTACCCCACCAGTTATCTACACACAACTGTTATCACATGATACCATTAGATATCTGGATATTATTTTTAAATTAAATTAATCATCCACACAGCATGCTGCACCAATTCAATGAAACACCTAAATCGCACAACATGGTGATATCCGCTTCAAAAACAAAATATATGACAACATCCAAAACGCCTCTAAGATGTAAGCTAGCTGTCGATGGGAAAGTTATTCAACAAGTATCCAAATTCAAGTACTTGGGCGTAGAAATATCTGGCTACGGTGACGTCGAGACGGAAGTAAGACAGCAAGTGAACAATGCAACAAGGATAGCAGCATGTCTCAACAGCACAATATGGAAGAACAAATATATAGGGGTTGAAGCGAAATCAAAAATTTATAAAGCCACCGTGAAGCCAATGATGACATACAGCGCAGAAACAAGGCGTGACACCTCAAAAACAAAAAGAATGTTAGAAACAAGCGAGATGAAAATACTGCGTCGAGTTGTTGGGAAAACGCTATTGGACAGAGAGGAGTTAAAATATAAGGAGGACATGCAACGTAGAGAACATCAATGAATGGTCATTAAAAAGAAAGCATGAATGGAACAAGCACGTAAATAGGATGGACGAAAAAATAATAGTCAAAATAACTAGAGACAAGTCGCCAATAGGAAACCGCAGTGTACGAAGACCAAGAAAAAGATGGAGCGACAACCTAAGCGAAGAGTAAAGATAGACAAAGTTGTAAAATCCCGCCTTTATTGGGAATACTTTAATTTACTTTAATACCTCGGATATGCTCTAAGTCGGAGAATACGTTCAAATAGCGCGAATAGGGCATAGATCAAAATAACACTTGGTAAATATTTAAAATTAAATATAATGTCTTTAACTAATTACATTTACAAATGAAAATAACAAAATGCAATGTATATTACAAACGAGGGGGTCGTTGCGTCAACAGAGGATTGCTCCTGGTCGCCCGCAAGGCTGCAGCACGGAAGCGGACCGATCTCGTGGAATGCGCCGGCGTTGCGAACGCTGCGCCCCTGGGCGGTGTCCCGGAGTGGACCGGCACGCGCATCAGCTGCTTCGCGCATCGACTTCGGAGAGAAGGTCATCGGCCGCTTGTACCAGTTGAGATTTGTTTACAACGGTAGCTGCTGCAAACGCTCCAGGTTATTAAACGGATTTCGGGAGTTTACCTGCTAGCTAGGACTGTTGCGCGAGCTTGCGGCTAGTTCGCTGAACTTGACTGGTGCCGCGATGCTGTTCGCGGGCAATCGTTCCGTGAAAATATGCAGCGGCCGGGCTCTCGGAGATTTCTATGTTCGAGCGAATTTGCGCCCTCGAGCTACGAAATGCAGCGGTGCAGAAGCCTCCTTCAGGGGGCTTCTGGAATGCTCCCAGGATGTTGGCGGTAGCTCTTACAGGCGAGTCCCTTATCGCATAATCTCTGTATGAGTCCATCCTGGCGGCGACGGGATGTTGACAACTTCCAGGTTCTTTAAAACTCGGGAAAATTAATACAATCGAAATGCGGCTTTCGTGAATGCAATTAATATGCTCGCTCGGGTCTCGGACGGCGGACGGTGGCGGTGATTTCGTTCAACGGATTACAGGAAAGTTAGTTTACAAATTCCGCGGTTTCGGCCTTTGACTAACAGCGGTCTGGTTACACGGGATGCGGGGGAAATTAATTACGGAGCCGCGGTCTCGGCCTAAAAATTAATGACGGTGGGCGGGTTTGATAAGGACCTCCAGGTTATCGGTATGTTCTCACGGACTGACAGTAACCATACCAGCACCGTAAGAACCTTTTAGCCGATTTCTCCTTTGCTTAGACAGTAACCTACAGAGGGCAAAAGAGTAATCGTTTTAGGTGGATTGGGAGAAGGCTTAGAGGAAGACCCCAGGATGGAATCTGTTCTGGAGCTGCCATGTGCTCCTTTTTATATGTTCAGCGGCTCCCGGTCGGCGCTCGCACTCTGGCGGCGGGGGAAACACTCCTACGTACAATCCTGGCTGTCCGCGCAGCGGCTACTGGTCCGTGCTATCGCTTCTTGGCACGGCATCGAGATGCAAACGTTTGATAAAGCGGAGAATTAAATTTCAAATACGTTTCAAGTATATTTAGAATTTAAATTCATAAGCGAAACGTTACAAAGTAATCGAAGAACAAACGGGCATATGCCTAAGAAGAAGAAGGAAGAGGAAGACAAATGGCTGTTAACCAAAGTTCGAATCTAAAACAGAAATTCCATGACAGTCTGTTCCGCTTTTAAATGATTCCACGGTATTACTGAATAAAGTTGCGACGTGTACACTAAAAACAATAATGGCCCTAAAATTAACCCCTGTGGAGGGGTTTGTCAGTTAAATAATTTGATAATATAATGCATAATAGCTAAAAGTAAACAATGATTTAGGGTATCATATGCCTTCGAATAATCTAGCAGTACTAAACATATTAGTTTCCCTTGATCTTGGGCATAAATTATGTCATAACGTATGTTAGCTTTGGAAACAAAAGTGTTTGTTTACTAGGCTTCAATTTGACATATGGGTATCGTTAGTCAGTTTGCGAAAAATGTCATACAAATTGGAAATTAGAAAAAGTATTTACAATTTAGTTGGGCAAATGCCTAAAGCTGAAATAGTGCATATTTTTCGAAACCAAGATATATCAATCAGGACCGTATATCGAACCATAGCGAAATTTGATCAGGGTATCCCTTGCAGGGCCCTTCCGAAAAGTGGAAGACCAAGGCTGTAAACTCCCCAGCAGTGCAGAAGAGTGGTAAGAAGTGCTAAAAATAAGGTTTGTGGGTCTGTGAAGAAACTAGCCAGGAAGAATCGGACTTCTGCCACCACTATTTTTAGAATTTTGGCCAGAAGCGGTCAAAAATACCACAAAAGACAAAAATGACCAAAATTTACCCCTAACCAGCTAGCCCGAATCCCCTGATGTCGCCGTAGAAAGCTCATCTAAATGTATTCCCTGCTTACTGATCTTTTCATTCAAACTGGATTCCTTGCGCTGCCAATAATTGAACCGCTGCGGTGCCGTTTATACGCAATTAGGCCGATACACCTTCGGTAAACATGCTCCGTTTAGTTTATTTAGTTTTCAAAATTTTCAAATATTTATGCTTTTTATTAAGGGCTAATGTGCTAATATGGGCTAGGATAAGCTCAACGAAAGCTAAATTTAGCTAATTCCGTATGTGGTCAGGAATTCTCCACATTTGCCGCATCCTTTTGTTGTTAGCTGACTTCTAACAGTGGCGACCTAGGAATTCCCAGAACTTTGCAGCCAAACCCGGCTTAGCGCCTTCATGGATTGCAACGCCACAGGATTCGACTTGCGATCGCTGGACTTCAGCATCAAGTTAAATTGTAAATACATGCCATTATCAGCTGTGTTTTAAATCGCCAAGGCATTCGCCTTAATTAGGTCAGTTCTTACTAAGATCTTAGCAAACCTAAACTGAGCGCGTTTAATCAACCTTTTGACTCAATCTTTTATGGCGCTAATGAGCGCAAATTTAAACAATTCAAAATTGCTGAAATAAGCATGTGAATTGTGACCTATGAGCCGCGCCTTAGGCATTGTGCGTTGATGCATTGCGATAGCACATGTGTTGTCCTAAAAGTTGTAATTTAAGCTAAAATTGGCACTTTATGGTTTGAGTATGTGGAAGTGAATTCCTATTTGTGATTTATAATCATGGTCTGAAGGCAATTGCAAGTAATTCATGTGTTACAACGACATTTGGGTTTGAATAAACGCCCCTATTGATATTATTTGTTTGTGTTTTCTTCAGCAACTCCTCTAGCTGAACGAGGAATCTAGGTATGCGGTGAAACACCAAAGGTAAGGGGAGTATTTTTAAGTAGCTAATTTTGTTTTTATATGTTGTGAGTAACGACAAGACGCCCAATTTGTATTAATCCTTCTGTTCAGTTTTAAAACCCAAAACATTTCTTATCCTGGTCCTTACACTACACCATATGCTACCGAGAGTTAAAAGAGCTAGCTGCGGCCTTGTCAACTCCTTTGTTTAAGGGTAGTACAATTAATTATGCAAAAGTTGAGAATATGCGTTATATATGGTAGTAAATAGGGTATGCATAAATGAATTGTGGATACGCTAATTTTACATATTACTCTGAAAACACACCTTCATTTTTTATATATTTGGTTTTGTACAGTTACACTGTGCCACGTTTTGTTCCATCACTTTGCATTATTTTCAGTACGGTCTTGTGCTGACCTCCGCATTGAGTGAAGTGCACGACCTGGCTGATTCTGCCACTATCCGCGCAGTTTTCCCTTTCTGTGTTTATGTTTATATTGTTTCCTAGTTTACTAGTCTTACCTTATTTCTACGTTACAATTGTTCCTACTTCCACTGTTCTCTATGACACCCACTTTTACTTATTTATTGTTCCTTAGTTCAATTTAATTCGCAATAGCAATCACGGTCAATTTCAGAACCAGACTCCCAATAGGGATATTATCACAGAAAACAATTACTTATTATGCCTACTGGTTGTTGTTTTTAAAACTAGGAACACAAGTACATTTTACTTAATAATAACCATCCATTTGCCGGGGTCGGTAGCTCAGTGGTAAGCATCCTGACTACTGATCTAAGGGTCGAGAGTTCGATCCCCGGTCCCGGTGAGGTTTTTGAAAAATAAAAAATTCAGATGAAAGCCTCTACAGAATGCCATCATTCGGAAATGATGTAAAGCCGAGGGTCCCATGTTACTACGATGTGTAGCATGCAAAAGATCCCTTGCTAGGGTTGGAACTCCTTAGTCTCGGCAAAATTCTAAGTAGGACTTTGACCATATGATCATAGCAGTCGGTGTCTAAGGTACCTGGTACTCTGCATGCCTAGACCTTGTCCATTAACAAAAAAACAAACCATCCATTTAAACAGACCTTTACAAATCTTCTCCTTGATGTTTCGGTTCACATGACACTTGTTGTTGACAACTGTGGACTTTTTGTGTGTGACCTGTCTCGTGTTTGGTTTTGTGGTGTTTCGTCTTCTAGCAGTGGCTACAAGTATTATTTCTGTGATAATGATCTACTGTGTAGCAGATAATTGTAGTAAAAAGCAAGATTAGGGGTAGAGCTGCAACGAGTAAGCCGTGTACTCAATGCTCGGTTCAAGTTTTCACCGAGTAATGAGTACTCGGTGCTCGGTCTTATATTCATTACTCGGCCGAGTAACAAAAAATTTAAAAAAATAGGGAAGACGTAATTTTTATTTCTATTCTTAACCAACAGCTATAGAATGAGCAAACATTTGGGGAGCGCTGACATAAAAAAGAAACAGTATGAAGTGAGATAGACATAAGCATGTTACTAATAATTATCGTAACTAAATCCACTAAGATATAATATGTCATCAATAATCAAATTCAATACTTGTAATTAAGAATAGGAAGGTTATGATGCAAATATACAAGTGTCTCTCTTACTTTTTGTTTTTGACTTTACTTTCACAGGCAATTCCGTAGCACCGGCTGCACTGTCACTGTCACTAATTTTAATTTCACCAAAGAATATAGATAGGGGAAGAAGGACAGCCTTATGGGTTATTAGCGTATTATTTAAAAGCTCCTCAGTTCTTGCCTGGCCCTCAAGCAGCCGCCGCCAGTACTAATGAACTCGTTCACGGCTACGGTCGGGGACGCATTTACAGATCCCTGTCGCATTTTTCCCAAGAACGCGTCTCAGCGTTGCCAGATTGCAAGGAAGTTACAGAGTTATGATTTTAACAGCTATTTGTATAAGAGCGAAATTGGCAATTTGATTTTGCGCTCAAAATATACACAAGATTTTATACAGAGTGGAGTAATTTTCGAGGTGCCACCATTGGCATCTCGGAAACGGTAAGAGATACAACTTCGGTCAAATGGGGAAAAAGGTGCACATTTATGAGGCCAATTTATTGACACTTCTGTTTTTCCGAAAAAAACGCATAGCCTACTTGTTATAATCGAAAAACTGAAACTGGTCGATTTTTTCAACCATGCATAACTTTTTTATTATTTCATATAATTTCAATTTTCAAAAAAGAGCTTGTAGGGAATTGTAGGCTCTACAGAATAGGCCTACTTTAATATTTTTCTGATTCGTAATTTTCGAGGTACAGCCCAAACTTACATTTTTTTAAATGGAATGGATATCAAAATTTTGCATCATTGGAAAGCTTATTTTTTTCCCTTTTCATTCATGTACGGTTTCACATACTTATTTTCACAAACTTTTAAAATATTTTATAAAACACTTTTTAATCTAGTGTGCCTTGACTGTGTTAGTTGTAAAAACAAATGAATAGTGTGCTCTGGTTGCTATGTAACAAAACAAAAGACAATTTGCAGTGAAAACTTTCTAAACATACTGCAATAAGAAATAATAAGCTACTAACTACTCAAAGTTTAATCATATGCTCAAAAGTTATTATTAGTGACTTTTATTTGATATTTTTTCCACAAATATTAAAGTTTGGCAAATGTTTTACGTTTTATGAAAATAGGTTTTTCGGTCAGTTCTATCGTAAATAAGTCAATAGTCATAGGTCGTTACCTACTTTCGATTAATTCTTCATTAGCATCGTTCCTTACTGATGTGCTTTCCTGATAAGACGTGTCCCATTCCTTAGGCTAATTAACAGGACAGCTTATAAGAATTTCTTCTGGAAATTCACATTCAGTTGTGCTGAAGTTTGTCTTCAGTGTTGTCGTATACTCTTTTGACGTTTCCTTTTCCGAAATTGATCACTCGAACGCTTAATCTTAATCATGGTTAATTCGCGCGTATATTTTGAATGTAAGCGAAATCGCAGAACCGACTGCGATTTAAGCTTTTTTCGTTTTCCTATAGAAAAAAAAAGACGCGATTTGTGGTTGATTAATTGTGGCAATCCACAGCTTTTCACGTTATCTGAAGAACAATTACGTGAAAGAACTGTGTGTGCCATGCATTTTTCCGAAAAGCAGTTTATGAATTCAAGAAAAAATAGGCTGAGTCATAATGCTGTTCCCTTAAATTACAAAACTGCCATGCAACCTGACCACGCAACATCGCCAGTGTCGCCCAAAGAACTCGCATTTAAAAAAGAGATCATGCCAAGGGTCTATGGTAAAGCGACGTCTAGTTCGGGCTCTTTTCATTTGGATGAAGATCATATTGCTTCGCCTATGCAATTAGATGCAGATACCATACCGGATTCGTCTATGATACAGGTTAGTTCCTTTAAAAATGCCCGTTCTGTATACAGTGTGGTGATAACGTCCCGCACAAAATTCATTATTTTCTTATTTAATGTTTTTTGGGAAAACCCCGAAACACGTCATTTTATTTTTTAAAAAGACTCAATTTTCCCCCTTATTTTGATAGATCTCCTCACCAGTTAAATGATGATGTAAAAAAGTTAGTGCCCCTCGTAGGTAACAATTGTTTTGAGAAAAATACACATGAAGTTCAAACAATTCAGAATTTATTTTTAATGAAAATAAGAGCTATGACAAAAACTACCTAATTTTGATTTTAAAACATTTACCACTGTTTCACAAATGTGTCAAAGTCAACAATTTAACGTTTCTAAGGAAACAGATGTGGTGCTTTATTTTAATTTAAAAAAAATCTGAATTTTTTGAACTTTATGTGTATTTTTCTCAAAAAATTGTTATGTGGGGTACTAATTTTTTATATCACCATTTAACTGGCGAGATCTATCAACATAAGGGGGGAAAATGGGATTTCCATTTGAAAAAATTAATAATGACATAGCGCAGAAACAAAAGCCTCCCTCACCCTTCTATTTTTGAAAAATTTATTGTTTATTCTAATTGTCGTTACTATTTTGCTTCAAAGAATCAGAAAATAAAAAAATCGAATTTTTATGCCATACAAAATATGATTTTCAGGGACTTCGAAAATTTCACCTAACCATGTTAGGAGGCGGGGTTTTACGATAGCGCTCAAGCAGCCGTTTTGAGGAAAACAACTATACTGTTAAATGCAAAAGAAAATATGAACAATTTCCAGTATGGGAAAGTCTATGGACGGTGCCATGTCCACTTTTTAAAGAATAAAATTGACGTGTCAGGGTTTTCCCAAAAAACATTAAATAACAAAATTATTAATTTTGTGTAGAACTTTATCACCATACTGTATAATAAAATTTTTAAATTTTCCATCGATAGTAGGTTAACACGATGTCCGATTATAGGGGCTTAAATCTTATAGTTTCCCCAAATTTGTTGCTCGATCTGCGTGTAGGTACTAATTAAATAAGGTATAATTAGTTAAAATTTCTTTTAAAGTTTTATTAATTAAATCAAAACTAAATCCCAAGCAGTAAGTATACAGGGTGATCAATTTTTACTTCTTTAGGAGTTTTTATTCAGTAACACAAAATGAACAAAAGTTGGCAGTTTCATAAAATACAGAAAAATTATTGACGTTTTGAATTCTCTGATAAATTGTGTAGAAATATGTAGGCAAAACAATGAGCTTGTAAAGCATTTTAATGGAGCCTACAGCATGAAAATCTTTTCTGTTATTAGTATGATTTATTTTTAAAAACCATATTTCAACAGACCATGTTAGAAATGCCAACACCTACCAAAACAAGAAAGCGCCGTAGTTCTGCTGTGCTACATCAAAAAATTGCAAAACTGCGAAGACAAGTGACGGCAAAAAATTCACAAATTTACCGTATGAAGAAGCAATGTGCACGAAAGGGGGCTAATTTAGATGCACTGGGCTTGAAACCAAAAACCGTTCGCGTCTTTGTAAATATGCAACTTTCTCACAAATCTAAACAACCTTGGACAGAAGCTGAAAAAGAATTGACCTTAAATATGTACCACAAATCTCCAGCCCTCTACTTTTTTATGAGAGAAAAATTAAAATTTACTATGCCCTCCAAATCTACAATAGTTTCATGGTTACGGTTAAACCAACTTAATACAGGCACCAGTACGGAACTAATGAAAAAACTGGCTGTTAAAGTTAACAGCATGACCGATGATGAAAAACAGTGTGTCGTATTACTTGACGAAATGCATTTAAAGAAAGGTCTAGAATATAATCCACGCCAAGATATGATTGAAGGTTTCGAAGATTTAGGACATTTTGGACGGAAAAGCAAAATCGATAGTCATGTACTAGTGTTTATGGCAAGAGGACTTATTCACAAATGGAAGATTCCTGTCAGCTTTTATGTTTCTTCAGGTACCATTAAACATGGAGAGCTATCTTCCCTCATTATTAAAAACATCGAAGAGTTACAAAGAATAGGACTTAAAGTGCGTGCTGTTACTAGTGACCAAGCTGCTACAAATAGAGCTGCATTTTTAAATCTAGGAGTTACTGCAGAACAGCCGTATTTTTTTGTCTGCGACGCAAAAACTTTTGCAATATATGACGTACCGCACTTGATAAAAAGCGTACGGAATAATCTTCTATCAAAGGATTTTTACGTGGAGGGCAAGAAAGTTTCTTGGAAAGATATCGAAGAGGCATACAAAATAGATAAATCTTCTTGTACTGTTCGAGCAGCTGTAAAAATCACGGATGCCCACATCTACCCCAATACTTTCCAGCGAATGAGGGTTAAATTTGCAACGCAAGTGTTTTCCAACACCATGAGTGCTACGATAAGAACTGCTGTTGGAACGGGCGAGTTAAAAAGCACCAGCGCTCTGGATACTGCAGAATTCGTACAGAAAATTAACTATTTATTTGATTGCTTAAACAGTCGAATGCTGAAAGACCGTAACCCATATGCATGTGCTCTATCCGTCAACGTACCGCGTACTGAAAATAATTTGAAAGAGTATTTGCAGTGGGTTAAGACTTGGCAAACATATACATCTAATAACAAGGTGAACCAAGGTGTTTATTGTTTTAAGGGACTTATTTTAACCATGCAGTCAGTTATGGAGCTATGGGAAGACTTAAAACAAGAAGGGTATCATTTCCTCCTGACCAGCAGACTAAACCAAGATCCTCTAGAAAATCTTTTCGCGGTCCTGAGGTATAGGGGAGGCAATTCTTCGAACCCCACAGTAAAATCTTTCCGCCAAGCACTACAGTTCAACATGCTGGTTAAATTGCAGCATCCTACAGAGAGCTCCAACTGCGAAGTTGATGAAGATGCTGTTGTCAACATGGCGAATGTTGAAGTGCCAGAAAAAGACGTCATGGGATATGTTGAGGACATACCATATACAGTTGCTGAACAAACTGAATTAGCAGAAGATGGTGACCTCAGTTTACTCAGTGAGGTAATAGAAGTTTCAACACAACCAAATCAAGAAGCCACATTAGAATCTTGTGCGACGGTATATGTAGCTGGTTATGTCATTCATAAAACGCTTTTACGTTTTAATTGTGATCAGTGTCAAAATATGTGCAGCCGTGACTCTGTAGTGCATCATAATGAACTGTTTTTACAGCAAAAAGACTATGGTGCGGGCGACTGTGTTATTTACCTAAAAAAACCTTCAAGTATTTTAATAAAAATATTTACAATGTTACTTGAACATTTTGAATATTATTTTAAAAATAGTAAGTCGTGTGTAAGTTTTAAGAAAACATTATTAGCATATAGTGTAAATAAAGTGAAAATTTTAGTACCAGGGTGGCTTAACGAGCAAGACACATGTTACTCTCATAAACTGTTTTTAATTAATCATTTAATTACGTGCAAACTCCATAAAACGTTGAAATGGCTATCGCAAGATTTAAGGACTACAAACCAGTCTGGTACACGCAACAAAAAAATACAACATTTAAGTAATGTTTAAAGCTTAAAAAATGTACGTTTATATGCTTACAGATATATTTGCGTACTTCCTATTCTTTGTAACTTTGTATATTATATTGTTTTATTGTATGTAATATTTACACCTTGAAAATCTCATTTATTTAATAGATCATTGAAATTGGCGAGAGTAAGAAATGTATATCTTTATTTCAAAATATTTTAATTTAAACTGGCGTTAATGGATCTGACTCAAATTTCCTATAATCTGCCTTTAAAAAAAAAGTAATTAAACCCGTAAAAGGTTGGGGCAAATTGGGGTTCAATCCCTAACAATAGGTACCTAACTCTTTATTAACAAATTATTATTTATATCGCCCAAAAATTATGTCAAATGCAAGTAATAATAATTTATTTAAAAATAGCTATTTGGCATAATTTTTGAGCGACTTAAGTATAATAATAATAATAATAAATGTCGTTTATTGAGCAAAAATAAATGAAATTGTTATTTTACAATATACTTGAATTATGAATACATAAGTTGCTCAAAGGGGCAAAGTTCAGGCGTGCTAATCGAATTAGCATACTGTTCTACCACTTAACCCCAAGGTAAATAAAGAAAACAGATAATTTGTTAAAAAAAGGTATATTGTTGGGTATTGAACCCCAACCCTCGATTAGTTTGCAGCTCCTTAACCACATAAGTTCTTTTTCGTTTCTACTCTAATTTACGTTTAAAGTGCAGTAATTTAAACTAGAGTATAAATTATTAAATAATTGTGAGTTTTCTGTGAAAACCGCCCCGATTCATTTTTTTTAATAACAGATTGTACAGGACTTGGGTCAGATCCCTAATCACCAAATTAAATTTTTGCATACATTTCTGAAAGATAATTTAATGTCGATAATAAATGTTCGAATAATATTGTCTTATTCTTTGCTGAGACTATACATGAGAGATCGCCAACTTAAATGTGCCTAAATAGATATTTTTTAATGCATCAAGTAAATGAGATATTCAAGGCGTACTGTTTTAGTAGTCGTACTGTACTCTATACGTATCAACTTCACAAGATACAATATTATTTTTGTTTTTATTTGCTATTTAAAATAGATCACTGTAAACTATATTAATCGTCAACATTACTTGAACAATAATTTCCTCTCGTATTAAAATTTTTAAATAAAATCCGTATATTGTTTATTAATGTTTTTTTTTTCATTATTTGTACATAGCTAATTCTATATTCATTATAGAATTTTGTGAGAATAAAGTGGGGACAATCCGTATTCCGTATAATCTTGCGCTCATCGGTGAACTTTTTGTTGAAATTATATTAGAAACCTCTTATGTAATTTTTATAGGTACCTAGCTACCTATTAAATGTTTAAAAGTGTTGCATGTGAAACTTATAAAACCTTTATTTTACTTGGTACCAGTTCATCCGATTGACAACAAATGTTTTAAATAATAACAAAACAAACCAAAGAATATACACCTATATTTAATATTCTTTGTAACTAACTTAACTTAGATGTAAGCAGAATCAAACTACTTAAATATTCTTTGGCAGAATACAAGTTTATTTCGGGTAGGTACAACCATTGTAAAACTATTGGAATTGTAGAGAGAAAGTTCTTGCAACACTGTTATAGCTCAAGAATGCTAATGACGCATTTACATGCTGAATGCCACTGATAAGGTAAGCACTTTGACGCTAGGAGCTCCAGCGGCATTTTCGAACAAAAAATGATATATTTAACAAGTAAATAGTTATGCAACCCAAATCACAGCATATACGTTATAGCCCATAACGCTGTCCTTCTCCCCTATCTATATTCTTTGATTTCACTCAAAAAGAGTATTATTATATTAAATATTTTTAATTTACCATCAATTTTTGCTTGAATCTAATTCAAGAAGCTTTCAAGCAGCAAACCCTGCGGACATCAGTAGTAGCATTAGCACAGGGAATCACAGAATATCTCAGCATTTTTTTCATTTGGGAAGTTTCCACTAGAGAGAAGACTGACAGGTAAGCGCGTGTGAAACAGTAAGGTATTTTTGGCTGTCTTCCTGGTCAAACGTATTAAAAGATAAAACACTTTGTTACTCGGCGGCCGAGTACTCGGTACTCGGCCAATGCTCTAAGCCAAGTACTCGGTATCGTTCAAAAAAAAAAATAGAACTTGTTGCATCCCTAGTCAAGAGATACTACCCATCACTAAAGTGCTTTTAAAACTTTCTTTAGTGTGGCATGTGCCGCAGGCTACAGCTAGTCTGTCAAATGCAGTTTTGTCCCATTACAGATCTGCTTTCTTTCCCAAACAGGTCGATCCCAACGCCCTCACGATTACTGTCCAAAATTCACCAAACTAGCGGCTGACGACCGGCTTGACAGTGCTGTCAAATTGGTTGCGTACCTGCCACGACAAAGGAAACAATTTAATAAAAAAATTTGTAAATCAATTTATTGTACAAAGTTTAAAGAATTTTTATATATTGTTGTGATACACTAAAGGTGGTTGAAAGATAAAAATATAAAACTAATAAATTTGAAAGATTACTACAATCAAATCTTAAGGTGTTGAGATAAAATTGGATGTTAATTTTTAAATGAATAATGAAAGTTAATTGAGGCAATAGGTAAGGTAATTTGATAATGAAATAGTAATTGAGTATACAAATTTGATGGTTGAGTTTAATTTTAATAAAGTTTCAAGCCAAGGTTACAATTGACAAATGTATTTGTTAGAATGATAATAATTAATAGCATGTAATAATAGGATATTTAAAATTTATAAGAGGGCAATAAGAATTGTATCTAATAGGAAAAAAAAATTGTTTAATTAGTTACTGAAACAACTCATGAAAAATGTACATGTATTTTTGAAATAACGAATTTTGGTAAATAAAAAAATGGGAAATTAATGCCTGAATTTGTAATGCAAATGCAAATTAAAAGGGGCTATAAACAAATCTACGTGGTGTAATAGGTGAGAATATAACTTGGATTTAATAAAGATATACAATCGGTGAAGAGATTGTACCATATAGTGAATCGGAAATAAATAACACAGAAGATTATATTATTTGAATGGGATTTGGATTTATTGATACATACAAGATATAATTAGAATTCATTGGTGACATTGGTGGTTGCATGGAAGACAAGTCAAGCATTTGAAAGGAGGTTGTCATAATTGGCTGATTGATTTGGATAATTTTATCGAGTGTTGCTGGAGACATAGGACTATCTGCAGAATAAACAAGGTTAGATTTGGATCATCAATAATACTAAAACTTACCTGGAGTCGATTGGTGTGACGGTGACGTTTAAAAGGGAGCAGGACTGGATTCTAAGAACAGTAGGAGTTATTGACAGGATAGATGCAGTTCGAGGATAGACGGACCATCATAGTTGCCACTATTTGAGGAATAAGCGGTAGGCATTGCAGACTGTCTACATTGGAAGTTGTTGTTGGTTGGATTCTTGCAGTGAAAGCTTGAGAAGTTTCAAGGTTTGTGTAAAGAATTTATAAAAGTTTTTTTGAATAACAATCAGTAAAAGAAGGTATAAAAATAAACTTAATGCAGTACTTACATAGGTGAATTGATTGATGTGTTTCAATGTAAAGTATAATTGTCAATACCTGGTTTGATTAGGTATAAAAGTCAAATTTGACATTAAATGTCATTTAGTAGTCAAAGATTTTAATACAATTTAAAATTCATTTAACAGATCACTAGATTGGCGAACCTCCCTGATAGGAGTACTCAATTAAAATAATTATTCAAAATATATAATTGATTTGAAAATTAATTAAGGGCTAACTCAAAGTGAAGCTATTATATAAATATTAGCTGTTTAATGTGGTGCTTATTGTCACTACATTATGTATGTAACAGAACAATAGAATTATTTTATGTTCTCTCGCTCTAGTTTATTTGTTTATTCAAATGTTTGAACGGACCCTGGACCGACTTCAGCTACCTACTTAAAAATGGGCAAGCAATCTGGCTTTTGTCATGTCAAAATTATAAGTGAGCATTCACTTGGGACGTTCAAAATACCGTAAAAGTCGAATTGTAAAGCAGAATATAATTGCCTGATACTGCACAGTTGAATGATGCTTGTTGAAAACAGGTGTACTAAACCATATAATCATAACATTTTATATATAACATCTTTATTAAAGTTTACATTTTTAAGTCACCACTGATATCGATAACAGTTTACCTGAATTTCTCGGTAGAGTTATAAATGAATAACAAACTAATTGATATCAAGGTGGCACATTCTTAATTTGAATAGTTATTTACACCCTAGTCATCACAGAGCAGCGATAGTGTCCAGGTTGTATAATTACTTGGTGGAGCTCGGTATTTCACATCTGAAATCATATAATGGTTAAAATCTATGATTTCATAAACTGTACGCATACAGACCTAAGAAAGGGATATTGTCAAGTACAAGATCATGATCACCATCTTGGGGATTATTCATATTAGGCGGCCAAATAGTCTTAATACTGTCTTGCATAATAGTTTGCAACTTAAGCAACAAATTATGCAACTTTTTCCATTGAGAAAGGCCAATCTCATTGAGCTTCATGCCAATACAACATAATTGGCGAATTTCTGGGCCCATAGCAAATGCTTCGTGAATCTGATCATATAGAGCTTTCATTAATGCTATGTCTTCATAAAAGCCTCCAGGACGCAAATCTAGCATCTTGCGCTCTTCCTTGCGACGACTGCTGGAAGAGGTACTGGAGTGCGAACTAATATATATTTTCCAATTATAAAACTTATTATATTCATATTATGAATTAAGGATACCTTAAAGTTCTGCTAGATCGGGTTGAATAAGTCGAACTAGATCCAGTAACTGAAACAACATCGTCCTCAAAATTTGGTTCGGTTTGAAACTGTTGATCTTGACTTGTAGTTGCGGAAGTTTTTGATTTAGCTAGTTTACGATTTCGAATTTCAAGTAATCTTCCTTTATATTCTATAAATGTTTTTTGCATCTTGGTAAATTTGTCTTTTAAAGTGTCACAGTAGTCTAGTAGAGCATCACGCATGTCAGATTCTGAAATGTGATTGTTTTTGAAAAACCTATCAACAAATTAAATAAAGTCAAAGAACTGACACCAGAGAGAGGTAAACAGCTAAATACTAATTTTGAAAATTTTTAGAACATTTTTTTGTAATTAGTTGTAATTTGTTAAGCTCAATTAAAACCTCTTAAATCTGTAAATAATTGTACATTATGTAAGGGTAATCATTCATTTTAACCTTTTAACATATCATAATGGTGCGCAAATTATTGAATATACTCACCAAAAATATCATCACGGTCATATTCTCGAACTAATTTATAGGCTTCATAGAAGAATTTGTGTTCGATTAACAAATGAATTGCACTTTCATGGTCTGAAAGGTATTTATCATAGATCTGGCTTGCTTCCACTATTCTATCTGAATTTGTTAAACCATTTGCTAAGTCACGAAAATGTTGATGACTTTCTTCTTGAGAGAAATTCAGATGCTGCATTAGATTGATCGTTTCTTGCCATTCATTTGCTTTTTTAAAATTCTCGAAAGCCGAAGAAAACTGTGAAACCGCTAAAAGCACCAAAGCCGCTTCTTCATACCGCAATCGTTCAACTAAATGTTTTGCATATATTTTAGACACTTCCTCATGCACTACCGGTTCCGATTCTGAAGCCCAATAGGCGTCCTTATAAACCCCATAATCGTCAACGTACTTTGTAAGGTCCTCAATGTCATCACAACATCTCACTAAATAACGTACAGCTTGGCCGTAGTTCTTAAAATAGTGATTGATTTGGTATCGGAGTTTAACTTCGTCCATTCTGTGTAACGCATCAATAAGGGGTTCGTATTCCTTAGGATCCATATTGGAGTTTCTTGCAACAAACAGGGCCAGATTTAAATCGTACATTAAAAGGGCCGCCTTATAAATTTCAGCACTTTGTTTTAAGGTAAAAACACTTTTGAGAGCATGTTCTGCAACCGCCATAACAGTTGGCTCCGTTTCAGCGAGGCACAACAATTTCTGCACATGCTCTAAAGCTTTCTGCACAGACGTAGGAGAATCTTTCACAAAGCAGGCAGCTACTACACACGCGATGTAATAATTGTAATTGTTCGCCTCCATGTAGTCTATCATGGCGTTGCAAACCATCTCCAGTTTGTTATCGATATTTATGGGGGTACCAATGCCATATTTTTGGTATAGTGTCAAAAACACGTTGTTTTTTTCCAGGCCAAACAGGAAGTCCATTAATATCTGTGGGGCTTCAACAGATGTAATGAACTGATCCACATTATTAACAAATCTAGTGACATCTAAATCAACTAAAACACTTGTTGCTAATTTGTCAATGCGAATGAGCTCCATGGCTTCTTTCCATTGATTCTGTTGAATGAACGCCTCTATTCGATCAATTGATACTAGCTGACAGGTGCACGTTTCCACATTACCTCTGGGGATTTGCATCGCAACCGAAAAGGTCTCAGGTATACCAAAAAGTAAAAAGCTTCCAGGTTCTACTGGTCGAGAAACTACATTACTGAAATCGGTTTGACCGAATGCTTCTAAGGCTTCTTCCTTTAGGCGTACAACCATTAACTTATTCTGAGTAGTTGTCAAAAAAAGGTATTTGTCATGCACAATAAAGGATATCACTCCTTGCAGCGTTTCTTTGTCATTGACATAGAATTTTCCCGCAGAAGTTAAACTAAAAACGTATAAGTTTTCATTAACTTTTACCAATTTGACATAAAGCGTAGCAGCTGGAATAAGTCGCATTAGTTTAGTATGCAAACCATCCTTATTTATTAAAAGTTCGGTACACAAATATTGCAGTGGGGGTCCTTCTTCTACATGAAATACCCATTTGTTGCAATCACTATTATGAACATCCAAAATATATTTTTTTGTATTGTTTCCGCCATTTACAGTTTCTGCCACGCATATTATTTCATCATCATCGGACCAAATGAAATGATGAAGCGCGAGTGGTATATTCGCTTCTGATGTAAAAGTATAATGTCCAGTAAAAGAAAGCTCGGTATCTTTAATGTCAAACATCATTAATTTGTTAGTGACATCAACAATTGCTAATCTTCGCTGGGTTGGATGAAACATAACGAAGTTAATAGGAGCTGGAGCTTCGGCTTTTACATCAAACATTGGTGGAGGTATCATTCCAGCTTTACAAAAAGTTACACGAATTTCCTTTCCGTAAATCACAGCGGAGCTAACAGCTGTATGAAAGCAATCTGAAGTACTGCAATGAACTGTATACTTAAATGAGTATATCTCTGTTTCGTCGGCTTGAGTACACTGAATACCGATTGTTGTACTAGGGCTGGGTATGAACTCAAAAGAGATCAGGGAAGTTGGAAAGTCCAATGTCTGTTTTAAATACCAGATTTGGTTCCTTTGAACAAACAAATATATCATGTGCTTTTCATCGTAAGCTTGACAGACTGCTAAAACTTCTCCGCAGGGGCTCCACTTCACATCAGCTACCTTTTCCTAAAATAACATATAATAATTTTAACTATAAAAATTACAAAATATAAAGTATGAATCGCTACTGTTCATACAAGAAATTGAACGCAAACCAATGTAAAAATGAGAGAGTGGTGAAAAGTTTCAGTCAATATGTTCATGAAGTATTAACAACAAACTGTCGAGCCCTAATTAAAAATGAAAAGTTGCAAGTCTGCACTCTACAACTGTAAAGTTATGATTTTCCATTTTTGTTGAAATAACAAGCGAAAGTTTTTAAATTTAAAATTGGAATCTTCAATTATTGTATTTTTTATATTATGTTCGGGATCCAAATTGGTCTGTAATTAGTGACTTCAGTTTTACTGCCTTATTTTGTGGATAGGCGTTAAATAACCAATTTTATTCGCAACTATATATGTAATAAGATCATTACTGACTTTTAAAAAGTTGGAAAATGAGCTATTCCCAACTTAACTTTTCAACCGATCGGAAAAGTGACTGCCGGTTGGAAATGAATCCATTCCCGACCGCTGAGTAGGTAGGGACAATGGGAATCTCGTTGATCCATTCATGCGCGTCACAACCTGTCGTATCATAATATAATAATTTTTCCAATTATTGTTTAGAATAAAGTGGTTGCGAATAAAATAGTATACCTGCCACGGTGAAAAGTTTAATTCCTGTCTCGAGATAAAGCTCACCTCGACGCTACGCATCTCGGTTAACTACTTAATCTCTCGACAGGAATGAAACACTTTTCACCTCGGTATGTAATATACTAGTCCATAATTTTGGAAAGATACACTCACTTATTGATTTGTTGAATATTTTTGCGATCGGTTTGTGACGTGCATGAGCACATTTAAAAAAAAAATGCTGGTATACCATCTGAACCCGGAACTTTGCTTCATTTAAACCTCTGAGTTCTTTAAAGACCACAAAGTTGGAAATGTGAAGATCTGGCGAATGATATGCGTAATATCCCTGAGATCATTATTGTCCGGAATAATGGTTGTGGTGAAAAGGAGGAAAATATTCAGATTCAAAATATATTAGTCTCGTGCGAAGAGTGATTCAACGCGGACGTGCCTTTAAAATTTAAGTGCTTTATACTACTCAGTGGTGCGACGTCAAGCAAACTGCAAACAAGCAACCTTGACTCGCGAATTAAATTTTCAAGTTCAGGACAAAAGCGAAGTTTTTAAAAAACAGTGAATAGTTAACCCTCAGACTGCGGAAACCGGGTCTTCTCAAGTGACCCGAACTTTCTTTTTTCTTAAATAATTCTACCGTTTTCCAATATACTGCTTTGGGTGTTCGCGTATTCCTCGAAGCTGTTACGGAGATGCTGTAGAATAAATTTCGTGGAAAAATGTCTTGGTATACCTGAGATAATCCGCTCGGGTTACCTGAGACCCGGTTTTCGCGGTTTCGCGCTCCATTGTTTTTTTCTTGTTTTCTGGAGTATAATAACACTGTGTAAAAACATAAACAAAAAGAATGGATCCTAATAAAATTCCCCTTACGGAACAACAATTGTATGACGAACTAATGCGTGATGATAACGAAAACGACTTTCATTTTTTGTCTGATGAGGACAGTGGCAGCGATAAAAGTGACGCAGAATATGAAGAATTTTTTAGTCTGCAGGTCAATAAAAATAAAAGTTTTATGATTATATTATCATGTGCAAGTATGTATTAGAAAAACAGACATTGTGGTGTTTTAAAACTAATTTAAAAAAATTGAATTCGATCCGGGTCACTAAAGACCCATTTCCGCACTCCGCGTAACTGAAATTATTTCCGCCGGGCGAGGGTTAAAAGGCAATGTAAAGTGAGAAGTTTGATGATAATATAAAGGTCTTCGCGTAATCAAACAAATACGAAACTTCTGTAAATTTTGTGGAAATGCCACCGCGGATAAGAAATTTCCAATGAACAGCTGGCATATACGTCACGACACACGTCTGACACACGTCATGACACACGTCATGACATACGTCACATAGCCGAACGGGTTTGACGCATTTTGTACACACATCGTAAACACGGGAAATAAGGTGGGGTCTTCGCGTAATGAAATCAAGACAAAACTACTGTAAATTTGTGTGAAGTGCCACCGCGGATAAGGTTTCCAAAAACAACTGACGTATACGTCACGATACACGCCATGACGTACGTCACATAGCCGAATGTGATTGGCGCATTTTGTAAACACATCGTAAACACGGGAAATAAAGCAGTCCACACACGAATAGACCATTAAAACGGTAAACAAAGTAAGAAGAAGCGATAAAAATTAAATACTTACAAAGCAAGAGAAAATGGAAGAGGAAATTAGAAAAATAACACAACAGATGCAAGTGGTAAAAGAAGAACTGCAAGTAGAAGTAATGAAAATGGAGTTGTATCTGTTAGAACTCAGAGCAGAAATGAGAAGAAGAGCAAACGAAATAAACACGGAAAGAAAAGAAATGTATCAGGAGATAAGAGATATCACAAATAAGTTACAGCAGACAACAGTAAAAGATCAGAAAAAACCTGTTTATAAGGAAAAAAGGATCAAATATACGCCCGAAGAACTTATACGGTTGTCGGAAACGAGAATTCAAGGAAAGAGGGAGTTATGGCACGATATAATTGATAGACTAAATATTAGAACAAAAACAGAAGTAAGGAGACTAAGAACAAGAAGAAAAAATAGGAACACAACAATGAGAATAGGAACGTGGAACGTGCAAGGAATTTACGAGGAAGGGGCGGTCAAAAATTTAGAAATGGAAGCAAAGAAGTACAAAATTGAAATACTTGCATTACAAGAAACACACATCGATGAAACTAGTGTGACAAAACTAGATGACTACACATTCTTCGCAAGCGGTGGAGAAACGAGGAGATATGGAGTTGGCTTCCTAGTAAGCAACAAAGTAGCAGAAAAAGTGGAAGACAGAATGTGCTACTTAGAAATAGGATGGGACTATAACATATCCATACTGAACATACACGCACCAACGGAAGTACAAACAGAAGAAACCAAAGACGAGTTCTATGAGATCTTAGAAGAAACATATAACAAGCTAGGTAGGAAGTACATTAAGATGATAATAGGAGATGCAAACGCAAAGATAGGAAGAGAGAGGATGTACACACACATTACAGGAGGAAAAATTAAACATATACGTAGCAATGACAATGGCAAGAGATTGATCGAGTTCGCAGAGGAGAAACAAATGAAGATAATGAGCACCCATTTTAAAAGAAAAGAGGTGCATAAGGATCATGGGCAGCACCAGATGGGAGTTATTCTAACCAAACAGATCATGCCATTACAGAGAAGCGCTGTTGGAAGATAGTAACCAACGTCAGATCTTGTAGAGCAGCTGATATAAATTCAGATCACTTCCTGGTACGAATAGACTTAAAAGCAAAAGACCAGCCAAAGTAAAGTAGAAGATGGAAAGTAAAAAAGCAATTCAACGTCACAGAACTACAAAAGCCAGAAATATAAGAAAACTACGTGGAAGAAATAACACAAGGATACCAAGAACGGAAGTATGAGACACCCCAGAGCATAGAAAAAGGTTGGGAAATTATGGAGGCAGTAATTAGAAAGGCAACAGAGAAAGTAGTACCGGTAAAAGAGCATCAGGCAAAAAAAAAATGGTTTGATGAAGAATGTAGAAAAGAAATCCAACTAAGCAAGGAACTACGCATAAAGGCTCTACAAGGACGGGGAACTGAAGCTAAGAACGCATATAAGGAACAAAGAGCAATAGCAAAAAAACTAATTAGAAGAAAGAAGAGGGCGAAACTCGAACAGAAGGTGCCTATCAAAGGTTTTTGGTTATCATTACGACATACAGTTATCAAGTAGCCGTCTGTTTCCGAGACTCTGCTATGGCCCTTTGAGCAAATTTCATTACATCTAGGGTAGGTTGCTAGCCTCTCCCTCGACGATTTTTTATCGAGGTTGTTTCCTCTAGTCCTTGTAGTCGCCTTTTACGACAGGCAGAACATACCATGATCACAAAAACAATGGATAGTGATTTGTGATCTAGTAAACAACAATAATAAATCAATTAATGACGTTGGTAACATAAAAATCAATCTTTTATGCATAGGAAAATGCCCTAAGATAATGGACATTTCAGCATTGGAGAATTTGTGTCGCAGTATTTTCGTAAGCAAAAAAGAAAAAATTGTATGTCAATAATGTCATTAATTGATTTATTATTGTTGTTTACTAGATCACAATCACTATCTATTGTTTTTGTGATCATGGCTACTTGATAACTGCATGTCTTAATGACAACCAAAAGCCTTTGATGGGCATTTTAAGGTAAACGGTTGCTTTTAGGCTTAAGAACTAAGAGCACCTTATTTTTACGTTTGTTTTTCCTGTTTCGGACGAGAACCTAAAATTTCAAAAAATGTTACAGACAACAAAGTTAGCGGCAAAGAAGTTCTCAAAGGTAGGTAAAGCGCCTTTTACAGTCAAGTCTAGTTAATGAAAATATTTGTATTAGTGAAGTACATAATAGTACGCAAGTGTACCAACATTGAAATCGATATCTTTACTTTTGTAGGAATTATCATAAAAATTAAAAATTTAACTTTAACGCCCTATAACTTCTTACTGGAGGGACTTTGTACTGAAGTATATTAGGTTTAATCAATTTATTACAACCTAAGGAATTTATGACTAATCAGTGCCCCACAATTACATCTGCCTGCAACTACGGTGCTAAACTGCATTTTTAATAATAAATTATTGTTTAGTGTTTATTTAACCGCACGGTTTCTTCCTAAAACTTGCTCCTCAATCGATCCAAACCATGCCGACGGCCTACCGCCAAATCACTGCCGGCTTGCCGCTTTTGCACCGCTTGCCACTCTGAATAATATCATTAATAAAACCTTTAGAGCGATTGCTGAGTGGTTTCAGAACCGCACCGCTACCGCCAGGCTGAATAGAACTTAAATTAGATTTTTGTGGTATATGGAATAAAGCAGAATATCAAATAATTGGGACTCGACTGTAATCTTAATATAATCTAATAGTACTACATCAATCAACTTCAATTTTTTACTTAGGTTAATTCCGGTAAATTCATGAGTTTTTAACCCAGGCATTAGTCCATGTTCATCGCTGTATCTAAATTGAACGTAAAGCTGACCAGACAATAATTTAATGTATTATAGATTGCACTCCCAGCTGGAGATAAAATCGTGTATGTACATGTCATATGTTATATTTTCCCGCACACGTAAGAATCTCTCGTGCAACCGTTAGGTCGAATAATAACCTACTGGTTGTGCACAAACTCCAACATGTTGCAACCTGAACTTTAGTGCAGCATATGTTTATTGAGGTGTATTACTAAAACGAAGAATTATTCGTCTGTGTGTCATTTAATATTAAATGAACATTAACATTTGTACGAATTTGACAGCAATTATTGATACTTTTAACTTAGAATTTTGCTTTAATATAGAAACTACTTAAATGCAGGGGCTACTACAGTCCATCGTTACCGATTCTTTTATAGGCGCACGATAAGGCAACCTGTCACGTTCATGAGACTAATCAGGTCGAAAGATGAAAAGGGAGTGAAACAAACCATTCGGGAATTCGGCGAAGTGTCCAGGCTCCGGCTAAACTGCAGAATCCAAGACCAATTCCCCTCCTTTTACTTACAACAAAAAATGGTTAATAATGATTAATATTAACAATAGCTGGGAAATTAGCCCTGGATTTTGTAGTTTTTGTCCAGGCTCCAATCAATCTAAGACTACAGAGTACAGCAAAAACCGAAATGAGCTCTACTCACCATTCTTGGTAAGTCGAAGGAGTCCCTTAAAAGACCATTTTTCTCAAACAGAATTAATCGGCACACTTTCTTTGTCCACACGACGCAAGCTATTTTATTGCCTTGTGGCCTCCAAGCAATCAATGGCTGTAGACCAACAATGTCTTCCGATTGATAAATGAGTTCACAAGGATACTTGAAAACTTTAAATTGTCGCTTTCCTCCCTTAAAGTAGTTAACAGCAAACATATCTCCATTTCCTCGCCAACTTATCCGAGGTTTCTGATCATCGACAATTACCATCGGTTCTATAAAACAAACAGTTTTACATGAAGTGAATACGCACGACATCTGCAATACTTACTCCCTTCTTCCTCAACCAGATCGGCTAACTTGCCATCACCTAAAAATTGTGTGGCGACAGAGCCCCATCCCACATTAATAAAATCATTTACCACTTCATTATTTAAATGTGATTCTTGTACGGAGACCAAACGTCCTGCTTCGAAGTCTACTGTATAAACACCCACGGTGCCTGTGGAGGAAACAACTGCAATTGAATCTTGCGTTGGATTCCAAACAGCAGCTTCGAAAGTGAATTCAGGATCGATGTAATCGATACTGTAGTTGAGAAGACTAGCATGTATGAACTGCGTTCCCGTCCCGAACCATAGCCTGTTCTCAAATTCGAGAATAGTCAACTGTGTTGTCCACGACAAGTTTGGTAGAACGGTGTGTAACTCGTTTCCATAATTGTCGCATATCGTTAGTTGGGAATTCTTAATCATGTACATCAAGTTGTGTCGATGAACGACGTGGCTTGCGTTCGTACATCTTTCTACAAAAATAGTTCGAGTTAATTCACAAACTTCAAGGTTCCTCATGTTGTAGACAAGAACACGTTTTTTGAGGTTATACAAAATTACGATTTATGTGGCAAAATTTCCTGAACAACCGCTAAAGGCTGCTTTACACAAGAAGTTAATTTTACACAAATACACAGTAATAAATATATCATTTCTAAATACTGGTTTTTTTAGTTACTAAACTTTATATAAACTGTAGCATCGTAGAATAATAATAGTAGTTTATTTATCTAGAACGAAAAGTGGCATTTTAAAGGACGAGAAAGTTGTTTACGGAATTATTTGCGAGGACCTTTAAAAACACTTTTTGCACTTGCGGGACTAAAGTTGGCACTTTAGTCACTTATTTTAGGAACTAAAGTAGCTCATTTAATCTCTAGGGACAGAAGTAATTACTTTAGCCCCTAGGGACTAAAGTAAAAAATGTTACCGTATCTATGGTAATCGATCGAATCTTTACATAAAATTAAATTTAGCAGTGTGCTTTGGTATGGTAATCACATATTAATAAATAACGTTCGAATTATCTAATAAAAGCTAATTTCATTCAAGATCATGACCCGTAAAAAAAGTCTTTGTCGGCCGGTAAAAAAAAGTCTTTTTTTTACGTTGTCAAGGCTTTATTTTACTATAAACAAATGTGCTATTTCACGACTCAAAATCAAGCAAAAAAAGTGACCTTTTTTTGACAGTTGCACACAAATAAGTTTTAAAGTACTTGAACTTTAAAATTTTACTTTAAAGTACTAGGACTTTAATGTTCCATTTTTTGTATCATAAATAAACCGAAAAATGTCATTTTTGACATCAGTATGAAATGAAAAATGTAAATAACTAAATATTTTAAGAATCAACGAAATATAAATCACAAGTCAACCTTCGTTATTTCTTATCTTAGAAAAAAACTTAAAACTTTAGCGGTCATTAATATAGCCCAAAAACTAATATTTTAAGCAAAATGGTTCAGATTCACTTAATTTTGATCAAAAGCTACTTTTACAACACTTTGCAATCTCTATAATTCGGCTTAAGCTGAATTAAATAAAATCGCTCTTTGTCCAGTAAATTTGGCTCTATCGCTAAATCAGTCAATAATATAACAATAAAAATTCCCTTTCGAAAAGAAATAGTTTAACAGGTAAATTTTTGTCAGTTAATAAATTACATCTTGATAAACCTAACTTCTTCTTCTTCTTCTTTCTAGCCCTCATTCGTCCAATGTTGGACAAAGGCCTCCCCCATTCGTTTCCATAACTTAACTTTTGTAAATGAAAATATTATGGGATAATAACTTTGTTTAATACTATTTTTTTATATAGATAGCTCAAGATTAGCAAAATAAAATTTATTGAATTGAAGGCTAGTTTAACATCGCAATCAAGGTATGTACTATTGCTAAAAAAAACTAGAACAAGTTCTAAATGTAAAAGCCATTATTTGTTATTATTTTAGTCGGCTTTTGCGTTGATTGTTATAAACAATCAACGCAGATGACGATTTTAGTTAACGAATAGTATATTACTTTACAAGGAATGTAGGTAAGATTTACACTACCGAGAACCGTTTGATGCCTGAGTGAGCGAAGCGAACCAGGGTAGCAAGGTTCGAGGTAGTGTAAATCTTCCTACATCCTGTGTAAAGTATATTATTTTTTTCACTACCAATATTTCCTTATGTAAAGTAAATGGTAGGTAATAACCTGGCGAAAAATTATGACATTTGCTAAATTATAGTAGCCTTATAACGCTGTGCCGTTTCGTTTGACAGTTATAAACGCACTGTGAAAATTTCTTGGAAAAAATGCGTGCATACGATTGCGAATGCTGTTTTGTGGGCTTTGTGATAGTATTCTGATTAAAAATGGATAATAGTACGAACGATAATGGTTTTCTCCGTGTTAACCAAGTGGCAGACGTAGCATCTTATCAGTTATAATACATGCGGGATGTAAGTAATTCACTTCTCTAGGGAAGTAAGTACATTGTCATGGCAACTGTAACAATTTTTGTAAATGTAGCCTACAGCCCTCAAACTTGACAGTGTAACAATCACTTACAAAGAAGGTAGTGAAAAAATGACTTTTACTGTCATGTGCATAATTCAAACATGTCATATGACAAGTCAAATTTTAATATCAAAAACTACAACATAAAAGATTTAGAAAACTAGATAAATGTGTAATTTCCTGAATACTTATACCGTTTCCAAGCAAGGAATAATTCTATCTTTTGAATCTAAACCATATCTCAGTTGCCAGTTAAAAAGTTCATATTCACACAGCTAAAAAACCGTGCAGTAGTTTTTTTTTGTTGGTAACAATAGTACAGTTATCATCGATAAAAATAAATAAACCTAAATAGATCATAGTGACAATATTTTACCATTTTGGTGCCGTTTAAACCGTTCTCATGCTCCTAAACTACAGGTACCCGTATTGTAGGTATTGTTTCAAACATTTCCAAACTCTTAAATTACAGTTACCTACCTGTAACTTTGTTGCCATATTACGCAAATTACAAATACAACGCGATATGGTTATAATATACATAATTAAATTTATAAACAGGAAAATGTATTCTAACAAAAATTGTATTAATACATATTTACATATTAAACAATAAAGAAAATGTATTCGAGGTTGTTGGACGCAGTAGAGCTCCTGGGAGGTTGGCAACGAATGCAGCACCCATGCGCAAGCAGTGACTTCGACTGAGAGCCTTCAACTCGGAGCTGTACTTTGGAGCGGTAGTTTCTGTAATTAGAATGTTAAATATAGCAAAGCCGCCTAGTTTGTTTACTTTGGTGATCAACTACGTGCAGCTAAATAGGGGAAAATAACTCTTAGCGGATTCTTTCCCGGTGTGAAAGTTGCAGTGCAGGTGCTAGAGTGTCTCTGGATCGCCTTTAGACAGCCTCGGAAACGTCGTAATAGGTTAATTTTTACTTCCTTTTACGATAAAGCAAGTATTGGATTTACACCAAAAATTAGAAATTGAGTTTTCAACAGATCTTCACGTTTCAGAGTCCCCTGATCCCAAAAAAAAAAATTTTTATTGGCCTGTCTGTGTGTGTGTGTCTGCCTGTGAACAGAATATCTCAAAAACGAAAAGAGGTATGGCGTTGAAACTTTATATATAAGTTTTGTGTACTATGTAGATGAGACAACAAGCTTTCAAGAAAATCTCATAACCGGAAGTAGGTGTTTACTCTTGTGATTTTTCAGTTTTTTCGATTTTTTCAAAAACGGCTCCAACGATTTTTTTCAAACTTGACATTTTTATTAAGTGCACTTTTAATGTGTATTGTTTGAGATAGGTTATTTTCCAGTTGAATGCTTCTAAAATGGGTTTCTTTTGTTTTTTTTTCATTTTTTTTATTAATTCCTATTTTAAATGGAACACCCGGTATATTATTACATTTTTGAATTCAGCTTAAAATTCTAGAAAAAAAATGTCTCAACTAACTATCTATTTTGTACCGTTTTTGTAGAATTTGTAATTTTAAAATTTATTGACAAATGCTTAAAAAATAAAAATTAAATTTTTAGCTAATTATAAGATCACTGTAAAAGGAAGTCGTGTGAATGTATTACACCAGATTTTTACTTTCAAAATAGCCCGGGCGGGCTCGAATGTATCTTGCGAGACTCCCGCAGTGAGCTTCCGGCTAACTTCGAGGTCTGGGCGGGCATTGTGGTTCTCCCTGACAGCGCTGCATTATCTTGCTGATGGTCGGAAGTCAATCGGCCTGGTATGCGCCCATCAAGCAACAATCTGCGTATCCATAAAGGCCGCTTTGGAAGATTAGAAGTACCGTTTTAGCGGCGTTATGTTGGGATTCAGGGCCATTGGGGCGCAGGTGAGGGTGAGTGATCCTCTGATACGGGTCCAGCAGACTGGGATATCGGTTTAAAGGATGTTTTTTTGTACTCCGGTATCGAGACCGGCAACCTAGAGTGCGGCTTAGGACGGGCTCAACGAGGTATTCACTAGTACCGAAACTAGCGGCCTAGCAAATACGTTAAAGGTCTTAGGTTTGTTTGTTTGGAGAACGGTTTCAGGATTAGAGATCAAGAGAGTATTTTTCTCTTCTTCTACTTTTTGTTAGGTCTACAACCTGTTATTTTAGTTAACCTGGTTCTTATGATAATGACGTCCAGCAATCTCGCCAGCGTTTAAGCCATGTGGTCTCTGAGTCATACAGATTTTAGCTATCCGCTGATCGCCTATCTTCTCGACGTGTTGTTTCCACATTCTCCTCTTATTTCGTTCCCGTCTGACATCTTCGGTCTTACCTAGATAATTCTTTAATCTCTGTGTTTCTAATTCGGCCATGTATAATCTTTCCAGCTATCGATCTTAAAATCCGCAGTACATTAGTTAGGTATGTTATATGAACCGAAATTATGTTAGGAAAACAGATATTAAAGGGAGTAGTAAATTTGTAATAATTGAATAAATGTACTTAGGTATAAATGTGTCAAATTTCAACTTCTTACCTGCAGTAGTGCCCACTTTGCCGCGACCTGTAAAAAAACGCCCCATATACTCCATTTATACCGTATGTGGCAAATTTCGAAAAATCCTGAAAATGATTTGGCTCCATTTGTAAAAAGAACTGATCCGGAATTTCAACTCCCTACCTTCAGTAGTCACCCGGTAATAGCTATGTGTAGAGAAATAAATGTACCCCATTTAACCCCATTGAGGCGTGAATTCCGATTTGTAAAAAAATGGATTTACTACATTTCAATTCGTAACCTGCACTAGTTCCCGCTTTGTGGAGATCTTTAGAATAACACATCTACACCATATAACTCCTTTGAGGAACGAATTCCTAAAACCCCTGAAAAAGGTAACCCAATGTGTAAAAAACTCATTAATCATATTTCAACTTGCTGGGCGCCCGGTAAAACCGCAGTAAATAAAAATCCATCTTTACCCCTTGGGGTCAAAATTTCTAAAAACTGTCTCTTAGTGGGTGTGTACGTAGTAAGTGGATGAAGCCTGCAAATTTTAATCTAGCCAACTTTTGTGGTTATTGAGACCACTTACTTCTTTGCATTTTTACTTCCTGTAGGAGCGAAATTAAAGAAACCCTCCAAAAACCTTGTAAAGATTTTAACAACACACCTACATACTAAAAAAGATGTTCTAACTTAACAACCGCAGGAGATATGAAGTGTTTCATAATTCGCCCCGAATCCACATTCACACCTTTCGGGGTTGATTACATACACCCCATTTAACTTTTTCCGGAAGGGGGGGGGGGTAATCTTTCATTCCTTTAACTTGATACTTTTTCGATTTAGTTCTACGTTTTCGTTTTGTAGACATATCAATACATATCATGATTTAAATTGGCACTAAATTCGATAATACTGTAATGTCCAGCAATTACAAACAGTTAATCCCGTGCCATAATCATCAATATTATTAGCATCTTCCCTATGTAAGTACTTTACACTTATTATTAGTAAATAAATGACCTATAAAATTAAGTTCCATATGACGGGGGTATTCAATATCGAGAGTCATTTTCGTAATCTAATGGAGTGTTAATGGGAACACGATAAAATTAATGACAATAGGCATCATAATCGTCCCACTCATTTATAACGTGTACTACAATTTTCAAACGTATCTCACGATGACGTTCCTGGGTTTTCTGCAAACAATATGAAACGGCTCTGAATACCCAATTGACATAACCTACTATTTTTATAATTAGTCTACGTATCCACACACTTTGAACGTCAAGCACTAAATCATAGTTAAGGAAAGTACACTATTAATGGCAGCAGCTGTCAGGTGGCGAGTGAATAGCTACAAAATTTCAAATGCAGTGAACTACAGAGGCGCTGCAAGTAGAATGCCATTATCGAGCGTATCCAAATAAATATATTAAATTTATGGTTTTAATAACATAAAACTCTTAAAAACGTTTAAAGTAAGTAGCGTTGACTAATTTGTAACGCCCCATTTCATTTTCCGTTACGATATTAAATAGTTCCTCGAGGCAGTTTATTTTCGAATATAGTTTTAACGCGTGCCCCGCTCTTGGCGTTGCACGAATTAAATTTTGCCCAAGGAACGCTCAACCTTCGAAATTGACACGTGTGAAGAATTTCTCGCTGCGGGCTTTCTTTCGATAGCGAGCCGGGGTCAAAAAAGGCTAGGCCCGAAACAATTTATTTAGAAGCCACCTCTGGGGATTTGACATAGTTTTAACTAGTAGGCGTTGCAAGCCTCAGTTTTTGTAACAATTGACTAAGGCACAGTGGCGTCTCTTCAAGTACGTTCAGATCGATTTCTAGATGTGAGATTTTTTAAAGTTTTTTCTGTGAGTTCTAATTTTATGGTATTATGCCTACTTCTATGCCTAATGCTTCCATGCTCTTACTACAAGCCACCGGCTCCCAGGCATCAAGCTAATAAGGCTTGCGGGTTTCTAGTGATCTGCTCCTGTTACAAAATTTATCGTACCAAACGACTTCTGCGGCGTGTCCCAGATACGAGCAGTTACCTTATTCCTGTTCTATTTGCTATATAAAGCAGCAAAGAAATGTACTGTAGAGTAGCACATGAAAACACATTCAGATGAAAAACCTTATACATGCTTTATTTACAGTTCTAAAATTAAACACAAACAGATATTACTGAAACATATGGTGACGCATACAAAACAAGAGAGAAACTTGGCTTATTTAAACATATGAGGATATGGGAAATGGCTAAACTTACTTTTATCTTTTTCTAACACGAGTTAGGGTGCGTATGTGTTTATGTATTTTGTATTGCAAGTAGAGTGTTGTTTTGTAAACTGTATTTGACTATATATTTATATATTTTTAATATATTGAATGCCGTGCCTTTTGTTGTGGTCTGCCTTCTGTTCTTGATTTGCTTTGTAGTCCAAAATTTAATAATTCTAAAATTAAAATGTCACATTAGTACACGTTCAATTGTTACTAATTTTGTTACTTTAAGGAAAACTATTACCTGTTTTCGAAACCTGGTTGTCTGATTAGACAACAAATAATAATAGCAATTATATTTTATTCTGAATTATAATATACAGAATACACAAGGCCAGGTTCAACATTGCTGCTCATACACCAAAGCTTGCAAAATTTAAATACTTCAATTGGCCACAAAAAGCATCGCAGCCAAGCTCCAACAAATCTATTATAATTGCAATATACAATGAACAAGATTACTCGCATGTAAGATACATGGATGAAAGATTGGCATTTCACTGAGATGATAACAAAACGTTTTAAAAATATTTTTTAAATGCTATATAATCCATGGACTTAGAGTCCACCTTTAGTTTGTTTAAAACATTAACTACTTGATAAGTTGTCAGGACATTTTTAAATCCTACGAATATGCGACCTTTTGGAGTATTTTCTGTTCAAGCGTCGCAGGTAAGTCACGCCGCTCGTCGTTGCAGTGCTGGGAATCATGAGGCTGCACTCGCCGTTTCTGCCAGTTCCCATTTAGTTTTGGATTTCGCCAAGGTGTTAAGTGGAAAGGTAGGCTCATTTGCTTCCTGGTTTCTCTGTGGGCTTGTTTTTTGTATTACGTTCTGATTGTTGGAACCGGGTAGCGCTCAATTAATTTTATCACCGTTTACCGTCCCTTAGGCCGTTGCCCTTAAGTAATCTTGTGTAGAGTCCTTGTATATAGTTAGATAAGAGTCGGGCAAACGCGGTTCAATTTTTGATTAATTACGATCCACTGCGCATGCGCAGTAATCTAAAATGGAAATGTGAAGGGTGGCTATGGCAATGACAATTAAATAACGTACTCTAAAACTTGAGTGTCAAACCATTGAGCGTTAAGTAAAATGGCAGGCTATTGCATCTTTGGATGTAAAAATCGTTCAGAAACAAGAATTTATTTTAAGTTTTCCCAAAAAATGCAACGCAAGAATATGCGACGCTCAAACTGAATTTCTACCGATAGTTCCAGAATATGCGAAATATATTTTGATAGAAATCAATGGGGAAAACTCGATTAGACGTAAAAAAGAAATTGATGTAATGCGCGGTTTCTACTTTATTAACTTACAATATAACTTTCAACGTTTGTAATGTAAGTTTAAATAAGAATAACCATTCTCTACTTTACGGATTCGGACACCGGGCCTGTTCCAACTTAATATTCCATCTGATTCAAGGTTACCCGTAAAAAATTAAAGCGCTTCAAAACTGCGACACAAGAAATCGGCATCCAAACTGATCCAATGTCCACTGATGAAATGACACACGCATACCTTTTCATTTATTGTTACCCAAATATCAAGTAACCTGTGCCCCTCCTTGCGGCACTACACAAAACTAAACTAAAACTAAAAACGAAATCTACAACTAATTCTAACTTAATATTAAACTCCGCTAACTTAGTCTGCTATTGTCTTGTTCTGCGTCCGTCCACTGCCACTTAGCTCGCAGGGCACCCAAAACTCGCCGTCCGCGTTGCTTCGGCATACCATGCAAATTCGTAGACAAAAGTAATTGGATATTTGTTCGCTCTTTGAGGATATTTTTTGTAAAGCTGCGATGCTGCGAATATAACACTCGTATGTATTGCAAACAGCGGAACAACATATTGCGATAACAAAGCTGCTCCTTTATCGGAGAACTGGAGAAGGTGCACTGCTGTAGTAGGGCGCCGGTATGAAATTAACTATGTCGAATAAGTAGACGAATTATGTTTGTATTTCTAGAATACCGCAGCAATTATAACTGATATATACATTCCTGCAAAATAAGTTGTAAGAAGCAGAATGGGCAAAAGAATTGCGACAAGGGACGAGCAGTTTCATAGTGAAAGATGCAGCTATTACAGGAATTAACAGATGCATTGAAAAAACTTAAAACGTTAAATAAAAAGCTGTAACTGTTTAAATGTTTTATTTTTCATACATCAGCCGTCTCGTTGTTTACTTAATGCGGAAATTAAAATTATAGGACTTGTCCTCTTCTCATAATGTAGGTACTTAATACAATAATTATTATTGCATGTATTATCACCAAACTCTTTTTACCGAGCGGTGTGGAGGCTGGTGCTTTGTAAGCTTTGTCCGATTCGACGACAAGACAAGTTTTTAGAGGTTATATGTTTACTACACCACCAAAAAAACGCTCGTAAATTACTCAATCCGATCTATATACAGCAAAATCAGCTGACCACCAATCGGTAAACGGTAGATACCTTACCAATGTAGTTTTTGTAAATGCATTAAGTTTACCACTTATTGACAATGTCAAACTGACGAGTAATTAAATTCATCAAAGTGACATACTAAGGAAGACAACCCTGGCCTTGAACGCTATCATTTATTTTTGGAACACTAATGACGACTGACATTTGTGTTTGTCCGACTCTTATATAACTATATACAGGGATTCTAATCTTGTGTAGGACCACCCCTAGCTCCACTGTAGTTTAGCCGGCATATCTTGTTACTGGCAGGGCAGCTGTCCTAGGTGAGTTTTTGTTCAGATTTTGAAAGTTATTGTCCGCGCTGGTCGTCTAGCTTTTACGTCACTTTTTGTATGTGCCGGTGCGGTGCCGTGAAAGTCGTTTCAGACCGAAACAAAGTAAAACATGCTTTAAATTTTTAGTTTTGTGTTTCGGGATTGTAACTAACTGTAATGGGCGGACATTGATATTATGCATATTAGAACGGAAAGTAACTTTAACATACAGATATTTCGGACTTTCAGTGTCAGTAAATTTGTGATACATGATGCCAGAATGCATCAAGCGTCTATTGTATGTATTCAACCACCTGGTTTCTGTTAATTTATAATAGACAGAGTCATGTTTTCGAATGCCATAGATATAACGTACACAAGCCCTTTGCACTTGTTGCAGCCTATTCTTATCACCAATATTTTAGCATGGCTCATAGACTATGTCGCAATAATTTAAATGAGAAGGAACTAAGGCATCGCACAAAAGAGTCGTTAAGTAACTTCTATACAGATATAAAATTCTTAAACTGCCATATGTCCTTTTTAATATTTTCACTACTTGTTCGGCTAAATTTTAAATCGCAGTCAATTGTCAAGCCTAGATTTTTTACTTTATTGGCAAGCACAATGGATTGATTACTAACTCATATATTAATGTAAGGAAGAACTGAATCACGAAGTTTACTCGATCCAAACAAAATAGCTTTGGTTGTTGCGGAATTAATAATTAAAGAGTGATTATTCAAAATGTCAACAATATTTTTAATATCGGAACAAGCCAACGCTACCTCATCTGCACTGAATGAATAGTATTATTGAATATCATCAGCATATTGATGACTACTACAGCATTTCAAAATGATATTACTATTGAGGGTTTGTTTCTGTGCTTGAAATGGACAATGTCTAGGCATGGGGAGGACTACCTACCTTAGACACTGACTGCTGTGATCATATGGTCAAAGTCCTATTGGAATAGTAAGGGATATTTTAGATGTTACCCATCTTAGTAAATAACATTATGCGGAAGGATCGAGGATCTAGAGGTGTAGGTGTGGTGTTTTATTTAGAAACGTCTTTTCCGTATACAATTTAACTACTGCCAATCATATTGAACAGTTATGGATAAGCATGATCTTTAAAAGTTCTAAGTTTGCATTTGGAATATTACACAACCCACATCAAGTACTTAGAATTTATTGATGTCGTAACTCTGTGTATATTATAATATAACACCAGTTACTAATGATATCGGTTTTAGAGATGTAAACATACATAAATATGCTAAACACATCAAGTTCAGCTACAGCTCAACTATCAAATAGTGCTGGCAAAAATTTAACCATTGCAATCCAGTTCACTGGTTTTGCTAATAACCTGTTTTTAAATAAACCGGTTTAGTTAAAAACCTAAAATAAAGTTAACCAGTTTATTTAAAATCTGTCCATAAACCAGTTTTTAAACCTGTTCATTAGCCGGCTTTTAACAGTTTAAAACCAGTTTTTAACAGTTTCAAAACCAGTTTACAACGGTTGAAGCCGTATTAGATAGGGAGCTAATTAATTTCAATTTGAAGATTTTCACGTGCAACATACTAACATATGATAGGAATTGAATTTTTCTTGTATGTTCAAGAAATCTTTAAAACTAATTGGTGTAACTTTTTTTCAGAATTAATGTGTAAAATCCAACTCTGATTACTGCCTTTAATTAATTATGTTGAGGAACACTTTTCTAGCATGAGATATTAAGGCCATAAGGCGATGGTTCTCACATTTTGTTTTTGTACCTTTTTTGTAAATTGGAATAAATATAGACTTTATCCAAACTTCAGGCCATATTTTAGCGGTCCATACGTTTTGACACAACTTAAGCAGTAGTTTTACTCCATTCTCCCCCATTGCCTTGATTATTTCTGTAGGAATAGCATCTGTACCAGGCGCTCAGTTTGGTTTTAGTCTCAATAGCTCTTTCCACTTTTCCCTTCATGATTTCTGGTTCTTCTGTTTGTGTATGTATGTTACCCTGTCTGAAACTGTCATCTTTAAATAAGTTTATGCAATACGTTCTCCGGACCTCTGAGACTCCTTTCATATCGCAATCCAGAGATGGACGCGTGACGTGAAAACAGTCGTCGTATGGTTACGGCGTGTCACGCCATGAACGTGACTAATATTTGAAAATCGTGAAGTGAACGTGAGTGAAAATTTCCAAGGCGTGATTCACGTTTCACGTTAATTTCACGTTAAATATTTAGTAACGAATAAAAAACTGCAGGGTGTCCCGGGTGAACCTATTTTTAGAAAAGTAATGTTTCGTTTTGTATACTCGACTAAACACTGAAAATGTTGATTAAGTTTTATTTTTAAACCAATTTATTGTGTAGATGTGTAGATGAACTTATTATTCTAATAAAAGTAATATTTTGTTATGTATACTCGCCTTAACGCTAAAAATGTTGATCCTTGTACGTAAATAGTAATTTACGTAACAAGTATAGAAAGTGGAGCTTTTCAGTACGAGCGAGATGTTTCCGGAAGAGGCCGTTAGGCCGAGTCCGGAATTTCGAGACGAGTATGGAAAAGCCACTTTCAACGAGTTTCGTACAATATTTTTTCGTACACTAGCATACAAAACGGAATACTAAATTTATCGTCGTATATAGCAAATAAGTAGAGTAATATTAATGTAATGTAATATTATATGTGTTGTAACTAAGGAAACGTACGGCAAAGTGCTACTTTGCCGTACGAATACCGCAAAATACTACTTTGCCGTACGAATACCGCAAAGTGCAACTTTCTGATTAATAAATTGTACGGCAAAGTAGCTCTTTCAATGCTAGTGTACGAAAAAGTACTTTTAAACCTACGAATTAAAAGTGTTGCCTAGCAACATATACCTTCTATACTCATACCAATAAGGGAAACGTCAATTCCAATGCCAGCTTTTGGTATTAAAAGTAATGTCTTTGAAGACAGATGCAAGAAATGTATTTGCGGGAAATCAGTATTTATCTCTTGTCGTAAGTTATTGTAGTCGATTTTTTTTCTTTTTGTGTCAAGTATTCTGATTGCAACATATCACGTAAATTATGTCACGTGCAAAACGTATTTTTAGTTCTGTTTAGGGTTTTTTTCATTGATTTTAAATTTGAACATCCTGTTCTATCTGAATTTAAATTTTGAAATAAAAGCTGCGTGTCACGTTGTGAGTGGCGTGTCACGCCGTGAACGTGAGCGTGAACGTGCGTGAACGTGAGTGTTTAAAGCAAGCGTGAAACGTGCGTGACGTGAGCGAAAACTCACTCACGCGCTCATCTCTATCGCAATCTTCTATACCATTCTCATTCTGAATTACCCGAGTTCGTGGGATTAACGGTTGGTTTATCTTTTTCAGTAGTTTAAAAAAGGTCTTTAGTGTTATTATTGTAAGCATATTTTTTCGCTTCATTACATATTTCTTTCACGAAGTTGTTTTCATCTTTCCTGCTTTCGCGTTGGATCTGCCTATTAAGTTGACTGTATCTCTGTTTTTTCTCTACGGTGTTCATTCCCGTGCATCTTAGCAAGCGTCCTTCTTCTACAATCTGGAGGGTTTCTGCTGTCATCCAATGTGGTCGCTTTGCTGCTTTTTGGCACTTAGGTAGTTCATTTGGTGTTGTTACTATGAGGTGTTTTATTGATTGCCATATGACCTCAGAAGATTGATTATAATTAAATATCAGTGGTGAGGTGAGATTGTTTGTGATGTTCTGTTCAAACTCGATTTGGAACTGGTGTTGATCTGCAACTGATATTGTCTTTATTTTCTGTACTTGTTTCAGTTTCAAATGGAGTCTTGTTTTTAGTAGTTTGTGGTCGGTGCCACATTCTGCTCCCGTTTATCTGCATTGTAGTAATTGTTGTTAAAATTATAGTGAATCCAAATACGATTTCGGAGAATTATCGAAATTGTTTTCATAAAATCTTCCTTACTAATTTTTTCAGGAATATCAAGACTTCAAAAAGATAACTTCAAAAAATGACCCTGACTGTGCGGTAAGTCACGCGTTCACGTCGTCTTATTGGTTACGACCCTTAATCTTCATCAATATCGTTAGGGGGAAACTCTAAATTTCGAATTTGGAAATGTTAGTTATGTAATTAAGGTCTATTACCGCCCCCTAGGTCTTTCCGCCCGGATGTCGTTCATCCCTTGCAACCCCGTTTAAGACACCCCTGGTAGTAAACATATTGGCATTTACTTTTACAATATTAAAAAAAATGTGGATATCATGACCTACCATAAGTAATGCTATCATAATCATAACTCTATAATAAAGCAGAACACTTCCCAAGGTCAAACATGTATGCGCGTGGTCTATGTGTAGTTACGATTTCGGGCGTGGTCTTGATATTAGCAGCGTTGCCAGACCTGCTACAATTCTACGAATCTGGTACATTCTGCAACCGTTTCTACAAAAGTACATTTTTAAAACGCGCATGCATTCAGTCTGGCAACCCTGCATATTTTGACCCGAGTGGTGCCGAGCTGCCGATGCCAGCGGTGACGTAACCGATCTTTGCCGTTTATGTTTGGAAGTGTGGTTAAAGTTTCGAAATAATGAATTGGAGTAATTCTTCTTCAGGTACGTCATTAAAATCATTTGATATAATATAGTCATTCATGATACATGCTTTCCAGCATTTCACCAGTGGAAAGACCAAATTGAAGGACGCACTTTGTCATCGTATGGACTTCACACTTCATCTAAATTGCTGGCGGATGGCAGTAAGAAACAATATTACAACTGTCATCGCTCTGTAAACTTTTTGTGTGTTCTAGGCAAATTAAAACAAGGTGTAACTTTCGAGCACATATTAAATGATATTCGTGATGCTGGATTGACGAAAGAGGAATCACAACAAATCCTACCTTTATAGAAGAAAGACTTGCACAATATCGCAAGAGATTTTCGTATAGATTATACACTCACCGGCACGAAAAACGGAGCACTTGCACTGCCGGATACATATGTACGCTGATGATCTTCAGATATATATAACAACGGAAGTATCAAATTTAAACATCGCTATTCGTAAGATAAACGAGGATTTACATAATCTTACTGTCTGGTTTAGCAATAATGGTCTTAGATTAAACGCCAAAAAGTCGCAGGCAATTTGCATAACCTCCGATAAAAGAACTAGTGATTATATAACTAAAAATCATAACATTGTAGTAAATAGTGAAGTAGTACAGTGGAGTAGTCATGCAAAAAACCTAGGTATTATAATAGACGATAAATTATCATTCGAATTGCATGTGAGACATATTTACCAAATGTCATTTATGAAATTACGTACTTTGTATAGTTTAAAATATTTATTAGACGAAAAAACCAAACTCATGTTAGTTAAGGCGCTTATTTATCCGCATTTATACTATTGCACTATGGTATTTTTTCCAAATCTCAGAATACAACAAAACGCTTGCGTAAGATTTGTCTGTAACGTTAAATACCAAGAGCTCAATGTAAAACAACGTAGTATGCATAGGCGTAACTTGGGAGGGGCAAGGGGGGGCGGTGGCCTCCCCAAAATTTTGATTTTAAAGTGCAAGTGCATCATTTTTTTGCAATTTAGGTTTAAAAATGTTGTGAAGTCTTGATTTTGCCCCCCCAAAGTGATGCCCCAAGTTACGCCCATGGTAGTATGTATCTGTATTGTATGTTTTTGTATACTCTGATCTGTACTAAAACGCCAAGATATTTGTACGACTTGTTGAGCAAAAGATCAGAAGTTCACAATGTAAATATCAGGTACAATAGTTATAATATACAATACCACAACATCGAACAGCTAAATTTGAGGGCTGTTTTCTATATATGGCTCCCACATTGTTAAATAAGTTCTTTGATATGTTTCCAGAGCAGCCACTTTCTATTAAGAGTGCCTTGTTAGAATTAGTTAGTAACACGATTTAAGATAGTCTTGTTATGTTGCTAGCATGTACTGTATTGTATTATATTAAGTTTGTGTGTGTACAGCATTTGCTTATATTTGTGTGATGCCCCGGGAGGGTGGAAGACTGGCTTTGTATACCTCTTTGGTATTCAATAAATGGATTTATTATTATATAAAACAAATTACAAATTATTACAAATTTTAATAAAAACGAATTACGAAGTGTATGTGTGGTCAAACCTCGTGCTAATGTTTTCAGTAGCATCGGTTTTATTCAAAAGGCCATCCATTATATTTTTTTCTTCAACAATTGTTGGTTTATTACATTTTGATACGTCTTTAATTTGCTTCTATTTTGTTGTAACCAAATTGTAGCAACTGTTGAATTTGAAAAGACGTCATTATTATCAAAGCAAAATCGTTGATATCAAGAAGCCCTAAATCACTTTCAACACCTTGTTCTTTATACCGGGTGGCCATAAATATCTGATATCACATTACCTTTGGAATCAACACCGCTTTATTAAAGGGATGAATACAACTAAACTAAATGTCATGACAACTAAAATTCCTATCTGTCAAAAATTATTACAGATTGCAATAAGTAATGGAGTTAGAACAGGAGATTTTTACTTCCTTTTACTACTATAAAGGAAGTATTGGATTCACCCCAAAAATTCGAAATTGAGTTTTCAACAGATCTTCACGTTTTAGAGTCCCCTGATCCCAAAAAACATATTTTTTTTCATTGGTCTGTCTGTCTGTCTGTCTGTCTGTGTGTCTGTGTGTCTGTGTGTCTGTCTGTGAACAGAATATCTCAAAAACGAAAAGAGGTATGGCATTGAAACTTCATATATAAGTTTTGTGTACTATATAGATGAGACAGCAAGCTTTTGAAGAAAATCGCATACCCGGAAGTAGGTGTTTACTCTTGTGATTTTTCAGTTTTTTTCGATTTTTTCAAAAACGGCTCTAACGATTTTTTTTAAACTTTACATTTTTCTTACATTTTTAATGTGTATTGATGTGAGATAGGTGATTTTCCAGTTGAATACTTCTAAAGTGGGTTTCTTTTGTTTTTTTTTCAATTTTTTTTATTAACTCCTATTTTAAATAAAACACCCGGTATATTATTACATTTTTGAATTCACCTTAAAATTCTAGAGAAAATTTGTCTCTTGAACTAACACTCGATTTTGTACCGTTTTTGTAGAATTTGTAATTTTTTAAAATTTTTAACAAATGGTTAAAAATTAAAAATAAAATTTTTTACTAATTATAAGATCACTGTAAAAGGAAGTTGTGTGAGTGTATCACACCAGATTTTTTATAATCGAGTCGTAAGCTAATCTGCAGAATCCATGGCACATTCTCCTCCTCTTGCATTTTATTACATTACATAGGTACCAATACTTATTGTAATTGAAATATAGTACTAACCCAACATTTATAAGTAGCTAATTCCATGGCTACCGAGATCTCAGATATTTATGGCCACCTGGTATAACAATACTGGACACTCGTCACATAGACTTTTCGTATCTTCAACCCACAATTTTACGCTTATTGCATCGTTATGGTGGCGTTTTGTACTATAATCTATAGCTACAAAAATCTCTTAGCCCAGCTACAGTAGGATCGGCCTGCCGAAAAAATCCAAGTGAGCTGAGATTTTGCATACACCTTTGACATTACAAATAATTTCTCAAAAGTTCCCATCGATATGGCGCTTGCGATTTGACTTATTCAACGTCAAAGGTCACAGAAATAAGTTTTTCGCAAATATCTCGCTTTCTATGGGTCGTATGACTTTTTTAGTTATTACAAAAAATAAAGGCTAGGAAATTCTCTACAAAAAAGATTATACAGGTGCTTTACGTACAACTAACCATTCAGTAAATAACATACTGTTAAGTTTTGCAGACGGGTTTTACTTCCTTTTACGATAAAGGAAGTATTGCATTCACCCCAAAAATTCTAAATTGAATTTTCAACAGATCTTCACGTTTTAGAGTCCCCTGAACCCAAAAAAACGTGTTTTTGTTTATTGGTCTGTCTGTCTGTGTGCCTGTCTGTCTGCGAACAGAATATCTCAAAAATGAAAAAAAGTATGGTGTTGAAACTTTATATATAAGTTTTGTGTACTATCTAAATGCGACAGCTATCTTTTGAAGAAAATCGCATAACCGGAAGTTTGATGTTTACTCTTGTGTTTCAAAAACGGCTCCAACGATTTTTTTGAAACTTTACATTTTTATTACATTTTTAATGTGGATTGATTGAGAGGTATTCAACTGAAAAATCACTTATCTCACATCAATACACACCGGTTATGCGATTTTCTTCAGAAGCTTGCTGTCGCATTTAGATAGTACAAAAAACTTATATATGAAGTTTCAACGCCATACCTCTTTTCATTTATGAGTTATTCTGTTCACAGACAGATCGACGTACGGACACACAGACCAATGAGCAAAAACATGTTTTTTGGGTTCAGGGAACTCTAAAACGTGAAGATCTGTTGAAAACCCAATTTTCGAATTTTTGGGGTGAATCCAATACTTTCTTTATCGTAAAAATAAGTAAAACCCGTCTGCAAAACTTAATAGTGTGTTATTTACTGAACGGTTAGTTGTATGTATGTATGTATGTATGTATTATTTTTGGGGAGACTTACGTCTAGCAAGTAGGCCTTTATTGGCCCTTTTTGCCAACCCCATGAACAAGGTCTAGGCATGCAGAGTACCAGGTACCTTTGTCCTACTTAGAATTTTGCCGAGACTAAGGAGTTCCAACCTTAGCAAGGGATCTTTTACATGCTACACATCGTAGTAACATGGGACCCACGGTTTTACATCACTTCCGAATGATGGCATTCTGTAGAGGCTTTCATCCGCATTTTTTTATTTTTAAAAACCTCACCGGGATCGGGGATCGAACTCTCGACCCTTAGATCAGTAGCCAGAATGCTTACCACTGAGCTATGGAGCCCGGCTAGTTGTATGTAAAAAAGCTTTATATTCTTTTTTGTAGAGAATTTCCTAGCCTTCATTTTTTGTAATAACTAAAAAAGTCATACGACCCATAGAAAGCGAGATATTTGCGAAAAACTTATTTCTGTGACATTTGACCTTGAATAACTCAAAACCCAAGCGCGATATCGATGGGGACTTTTGATACATTATTTATAATGTCAAAATAAAGGTGTATGCAAAATTTCAGCTCACTTGGATTTTTTCGGCAGATGCTGCGGTTGTCCGTCTAATGTAACTGGACTATCTTGCGATATTGTGCAAGTCAAAGTGTGAAAATTGCTGTTGATTTTGTTAATTCTGTAATTTTGCTATTGCTATTGTCGCTATTTTTGTGTGTTAATTCTGTTTTGAAATGCGCCATACCACAATGTTGAGTACGCCTCCGATTTATTGTGTCGTTTAGCTTAAATAAGGTTAACAATTTAATGTCAATATGATAGATGTCAAAAGTGTTACCAATACAAAACTTGGAAATTACTAGATTCTAACATTAGTTCTGCCATCTATGACCACTGGTTTGGATTCAAGTTGTAGTGACATCTAAGGTCACTATATCAATAAGGTACCGCCATTAGTAATTTTTTTATATCTATCCTTGTCGCACAATTTTCTCCAACTGGGGATAAAAACACATAACCTAACAGATTCCTCACTTTTCAAGTGCCATTACACCAAAAAGAAAATCCCCAAAAAGTAGTGTCTTCCCTATTGCACTTGGGAAATTTGTATTTGTTATCCTTATCTCACAATTTTCTCACATTCTCACGCGAGGAATGTAATGGCGGTACCTTATTGATATAGTGACCTTAGTGACATCGCCATGGATATGCCATCTACGAGTGCTGGTCCAAGTTCAGACGACATCCCCATGGACATTCGAGCTATAGGTGTTGGTTCAATTTCCAGTGACATCGTAATAGGCACTGATGATGAAGAGGTTTGTATTTTTGTGAATTATATGTTACAATGTTATGTACCTATTTTAATTATGGATTGCAGCTATGGTGTCACTGTAGAAAACCAGACGACGGCGAACAAATGGTAAAATGTTATGACAGAAAATATAGAATAAAATGGTACCATTCAGCATGCCTACAATTAAAAAAAATCCTAAAGGAAAGTGGTTATGTGAACTCTGTAAATATACTGCTCCACAAATGAACTGGACCATTTGCATATATTGGTGCAATTTTTAAAAATATTTTCCAAAAGGGCAGTTATTAAATTTTTGGTAACCTTTCATGATTGTGTCACTATAAAAAGCATTTCTTTTCATAATTCTGTTTAAAGAAAACTAAGTCCATTAATAAAATATTATCATTTTAAAATTTGGAATTTTGCCTAAATATTGATAGCACATTGCATACAAAGTATGCCGAATTGTTGCCAAAGATTTTTAAACGTTCTGGAGAGCCTCAAAGAACTATTAATTAACCTTTTTTTGTGATTCCTCTTATTTTTGTGAAATATAGTTTTTTTATAGTTTCATAATTTTTTAATTTTATTATTATGATTTTGGTAATTCTTCAGTTGATATTTGAGAATAGTGAAATTAAATATGCTTAATATGAGTATACTATAAAACAAAAGCTTTTATATATATATATATTGTGACGTAATGTAATAAATACATTTTTTATGGGTGGTCCAGTACATTTGTGGAGCAGTATATAAATAGAATTATTTTGTTATTCTGTGTTGATAGAATTTGTATATATGTTGATTGTTTATTTAGCATAAATGGCTTCGAAATATTCTTTATACTTTATCCATTGCAATTCTTTTTCATACTTAATTTAGACATTAGTTATTCTGTTATTTTGTACTGTTATGTAAATATTTTGATTGATTATGTACCTTAAATTCATTAAAATTTTGTTATAAATTATGGAATAATAAGATTAACGATAGCAAGCTGCTTTCGCTATTAACTTTAAGAGTACCCGCTAGGCCTGTTTGTTTCTCACCGTTATTCTTTGTACCTTCTTTTTATACCAGAATTCCGATTACTGATATATTAAAGCTTGAGAATCAAATTTACATACTGCTCAACATTGATTTGTCAGCTCCATACAGTATGTTTGATTCTGTTGTAAAAAAGTATTATTATAACTAAAATGAAACAAAACGAACTATTGATGTAACAAATTGTTAAGACTTAAATTTACCAATCAATACGGGAAGTCATAGTAGCAAGTTACGGCGTCGATCCATCTCCTGCAACCATGATTAAAGTTTATTTTAGTTAGGATGATTATTTTAATTTTAATTTACATGCTATAACGCTCATACCTGCATATAGCAGAATATATCTACACTGCATCTCTTGTAATAAGGGTAACACCTGTTAGAGATGTCACAATAAATAAATATTAAATAGCTTCAAAATATCCGTTATGCTTTATGCATTAATAGTTATTTAACCAACAAGTGTGTTAATGAAGGCGATTAATAATCGAAACTGTTTAAAGCACGAACAAGCGATAGCGAGTGAGTGCCTTTAATAGTTGAGATTATTAATCGCCCATTAACAAACGAGTTGATTACAAAATTTTTTTGTTAACCGCAAAATCTTTTTTTGTGGTAAAAAATTTGATTAATACAACTAACCTCCATGCAAAATATCAAAACCTCAAAATCACAAAAACAGTTAATTAATGAAAAAGAGTGGATTAATCAAAAACAGTGTATTAATAGATCTATTAATCCATCCTTTTTTTTTAAACAGTTAATTAATGAAAAAGAGTGTATTAATTAAAAACAGTGTATTAATGACTTCTATTGATCCATCCTTTTTTAGGAAAAATAATTCATTAATATTGAAATTAAGTAGCGGTCAACGGAAAAATTATTTTTCATACTTAATTTAGACATTAATTATTCTTTTATGTTGTGTAGACAGCATGTGTAATTTTATTGATTGTTAATGTAGCTTACATAGTTTCGAAATATCCTTATGTTTCTTATCATATAGGTACTATTTAATAATTTTTGCTATGTGATATTGTAATTTTGCTTTTTATTAATTGGCCACATGCAGAAAAAGATAATCAAATAATTTTACATTATATAATAAATGGTGGTGGATAGTATTAACGTTAGTACCTTAATTAACTAATTTTAATAATTTTGTAGATATTATTATTATTAAAGTAAAAATAATTAGATTAACTTTGTTAGTACAATTTATTTCATAATTATACAATTATAGGAGGGCATAAATTTACGAGTGCACAAGAAACTGTTAATATCTGATCTACCACGGCAACATCGTCAGTTTTCTTTTTCGCCAGGAACATATCGTTTCGTGAAGAACTGTATTTTTTTGACGAAGGACTCCAATAACGCGTTTGACGTGTATTCTGAAAAAAAGATATAATTAAGATAATTATTGTAACAATATACTTGCACTACCTCACGCTTGCTATATTCCTGGTTGATTCTATATCCCTTGGATCGAGCTGCCGTTTCCTTTTTAGAAAAACAGGCGTAATCACTGTGGCCATATGTAGTCCTACGGAGTCTTTTATTAAAAAGCCAAGATCTGCCAATACAAAATCTTCTGGCAAGAGATTGTTTAAAATCCCACAATCCTCTGTTAGACCTTTATCGCTTATTCTGCCACCATATCCATGTGATACAAATGATATTGATCCAGGAGGAGTGATGCCTATTAGTACCTTTACCGTATTATGTTGTTTGTACATAGACCATGTAGTACATTGTACTTCAAGGCTACTTGATTTTTCCACTCTCATCTCAAAACAATCGATTATTACTGAAATCTTGTTGCCAAATGCTACCTTGAAGCATTCTGGCATTGATTTAATCAGCTGATCTCGTTCAGGCCAAATAATAAAATTTTTCATCCGATGATACATAATATTCAATGTGGTATAAAATATTCTGGAAATTGTTTGTACGCTGACGTTAAACATGTATGCCAATAAACTAAAATCTAAATGTATTCTAAGTTTTATCACCGTTATCAAAAACATGACTCTAAGCATGTTTTACTTACTGAATTAGGAATAAATATATATAATTAAATGTGAACTGTATATATTGTATGTATTTGGTGTAGCATTTGCCATAGTAGGCGTGTGTAAAAGAATTTTTTTTGTAATGTCACAAACAAAGTATATCTATCTAACGCGCAAAACTTTAAATGCGGCATGTGCCGTGGGCTACAACGTCATTCTTTCATGCTCACGTAAAACTTTTACATTCACTGGAAAACTCTCTTTTCTTAACTTGTAGAACAATTCTTTCCGCATTTTTTTTACTGCGTTCCAACAACGTCGTATTAATTAGGACGCCTTCCAGAAGCGAGCGTTTCCTTTCCAGAGACTTTCCATTTGAAAAAATATTTTTTGGAGCTTTTCTTTAGCGTGCTTTTAAAACTTTCTTTAGTGCAACAAAAGTAATAAAATTCGTCGTACATTAGCTGCTTTCGAAATGAGTGCAACTAGCACTGGTGCAATTGACTCTGGGGTGAATTACTCTGGGGTGAGTTGCTTTGTAATTCGAACAGACGTTAGGTTACTCTCGCGTAAAATACGTAATCTAACTAATTTGTTTTTGAATTGAACGTTTAAAATAAGGGCGGTACATACAGACTGCGCTCAAAATAGATTTCAAGCACTTAATTCGTAGTTAAAAGTTTATTGAAATATAATTAAAAATGAAATTAAAATTTTTTCTGTTAATTACAGTAAATTGAGATTCGGTTTCATCCAGTGAAAGTCAGCGGATGAAAATAATGAAAATTGAGGATTTTGTCGAACAGATCTTGCCCCGTTATGACGATAAAACATTCCAATTTATTACATTTTAGAATAAGCAGAAAGATTGTCAATATTTCGTACACCGCACAGTACAAATACCGATTAGTTTAGTCTTTTAGTCAAAAAGGCGTTTAAATCTGACAGCTGATTCTAAGGCCCGGTATTACAATATCAGCTTAAACTGGAGATTGACAGTTATACTGCAGATTTCGTGAATACTGCGTATTACAATCTTCAGTTTTCAGACAGCGACGCTTAAACTTCCAGTAAACTTAAACGTCCGATCGGTACAGTTTAAACCGCAGTTTACATCAACCTGGCATATTCTAACCTGACAAATCGGGTATTGTTGACAAAACGCGAAAGAATAGAAGACGTATTCGAGATATTTGAAGATTTATTATCCGATGACGAAGATGTAATTAATGTAGTGGAAATGTCACATCAACCAAAAATATTTAGAGAGAGGTTAAATCATTTTGAATTGTGGAATGATATGGAATTTATTAATAGATTTCGAATATCCAAAAACAGTGTCCAACAAGTATTAAATGATATAGAACATCTTATAGCATTTCCCACTGATAGGTATCTTGGTTATTTTATAATAAGGCTAAACTACAGAATCTGGGGCACATTCCCCTTCTTTTATTTACTTCCTTTGTAAATTTAGTTATGGTTACTGGAGAAACATGGTTAATAAATATTAACAATATAAGAGGAATGTGCTCTTATTTCAAACAACCACAAATATAACACATCCGCTAATACATCCCACCGCCAATTGAACGTCGTTTGACAGAAAATAAATAGATTGGAAGTTAGGCGTTTTGTCGACAGAGCTACCAACGCTAACGAAATAACCTACAGTTTAAACTTCCAGTAAAGTTTAACTTTACCTTCAGTTTTACTGTGCATTGTAATACCGGGCCTAAATAACACAACAGCGCATGCCAGGGCTTCTTGCACCACAAATTTTCATGGGGCTTACGGGGGCAGGGGAAGGAAGACTAGCGTTAGTTACTCCAAAAATTATGTTGTAATTCGAACGCGAGGTAACTTGCTCTGGTGCACTCCAGAGTACTCTAATGTGTAATGCGAAAGCAGCTATTTTAAATGAGGCATATGCCGCGGGTTTCAGCTAGTTTTTAAATGAACTATACAAACCCCAAATGTTTGAGTAGTTCTTTTGAATCTCATCTGATCTACTCGGTTTTTGGTTGCAAAAATTATGGTGGTTATAGTTGCCCAAATGACCCCACGCTCTACTCCTAGTATTAAAATGCTAGATTACATTGCCTAACATTGGGTTTGTTGATAGACCCTTCTCTGTATTAGTCTTGATTGTATTTAATGTAAGTAGAAATATTTGAACTGAATATTACGAAGATCGTAAATTAATGAAACCAATTTAACCTAATTATATTTCGTTTTGCTTATGTTTTCAGATACCTAGTGATTTGATATCTAAATCCGGACTTTATTTTTGTTATCGCAATGGAAGTGAAGCAGGAATTACTTGGTAATAATTTGAGTAGTACAATGGCCAGCAACTTACACGAGCCACTAATAAAAGTTGAAGAAGAAAAAGTAGTCTTAAATGTGCAAGACACCATTGAAGGCACTATCGACAACACAGTTTATAATGAATTGAATATTAAACAGGAGCAACTTGATATAAAAGAAGAATTGTTTCCTACATGTGCAGCAAGTGGAAGCATTTTGGAAGAACGGTTTGTTTGCAAGGTCTGTGACTGTAAAGCTGAAAACGATAGTAATTTTTCGAAACATATAAGTCATGGAAAATCATTTTACTTATGTTCCATTTGTGAATACAAGGCAGCAGAGGAACATAGTTTAGTTAGAGATACGAAGATGTACACAGAAGAAAAACTTTATTCATGCACCATTTGCGAATATAAAACAGTACTGAAAGGTAACTTGGTTAAACATATGAGGACACACACAGGAGAAAAACCTTACTCCTGTTCGATTTGCGAATTTAAAGCACTACAGAAACAGAAGTTAGTTAACCATATAAGGACACATACAGGGGAAAAACCTTATTCATGTTCCATTTGCGATTACAAAGCAGCACAGAAAGGTTACTTAGATAACCATATGAGGACACACACAGGAGAAAAACCTTATTCATGTTCCTGTTGCGAATATAAAGCATCAGCTAAGCGGACTTTAGTTAATCATATGAGGACACACACAGGGGAAAAACCTTATTGCTGTTCCATTTGTGAATACAAAACAGCACAACAATGTAGCTTAGTTAAACATATGAAGAAACATGTATGAGAAAAACCTTAATCATTTTGTATTTGTAAATATAAAGCAACAGTGAAAGAGTTGAAGAACTTGGCAGAGTGAATGACAAGACAAAACTGTGTACAAACCGTACCTAATAGACAATGATATACAGTGAAATCTCTCATAACGGACACTCCATTAAGCGGAAATTTTTCTTGTTACTAATTATTATGTGCTTAAATGCTAGGGAATTAGGGGAATTACCTGTTTCATATGTGTCGTATGGGGCGCGTTACAAATTGCAGGTTCAGATTAGGGTTGCCAGATTCATAACCAACGTTTCCGGTGAAACCGTACGGAGGGGGGGGGATATGTATTTTTTACTCATACCATATCTACTATCTACTAAATAATAAATTTGTAAAATAAATTTATATGGTTCAAAACTGTCGTATCGACAGCATCTAAAACATCACTGAACTGAATTTATCGGCAGTGGCGTGCGAAATTACATTAAAAACAGGTAGGTTTTTGATGGAATTTTGCATTGCGGGACATTAGCATAAAATTACGGGACACGGGAGAGAGCAATGAATTCCGGAACAATGCCGGAAATCTCGGCCACCTAGCAACCCCAGTTCAGATGCTAGCTAGGAAACTAGGAGAATTACCTGTTTTCATATGCGCCCTATGTTTTTCAACCTTAATCCTCAGTTGTGTATCTGAATTTCGGAAGTGAAAGAAGTGTTCTGCGAAAACGATTTTATTTATTTATAGCAAAGTGCTCTTTGTTTATAGCTGCATTTGATTAAAAGCAGGTAGGTTTTCTTCATTACAGGCTGCTGTTGATCTCTCTGTACTAAAGCTACTTTTTTACAGTAGTGTCATAATGAAAAGCAAACGTAAAACAATATGTATTTAAAAATGTATGTATTCTTTGTCGTTCTATCTTCAAATAAAGATTAAACAAAAAAAAGAAAATTAAAGCATTTTCTATTAAGAGGACACCTCCATTAAGCGGACAAAAATCGTGGAACCATGGTGTCCTCTTATGAGAGATTTCACTGTATTTGTAAATGTAAAACTACGTAGTGAAGTTATTCTCAAGTAATGTTTTATGTATACAGTGTGTCCCCGGATAGGTGAAACGACTCTTGTGAAAGGTAAAAAATTCTCGATTTAAATTTTCAACTTTGGGGGTTCAGCCCTGCTTGGTTAAAGACGAATTTCTAACATAATTTTAGTTTTGAAAAATCAAGTATGCCGAGAATTTTGAAATTTGGTATAGGGGCCTAGATGTTGGTTCTAAACAACTTTTCTTGATAACTTTCTGTCGTATTTCTCACATAAAAGGCACTTTACTCTACAGAAAAATAGGTTTTTGCACTCATGATTTCAAAATTCATATTTCCCGATCATTCCCGATGCGCCGAAAATTACTTTTCCCGCACCGGGGTGTTTTTTACTTTTCCGCAAAAACTATGGCAATTGTGTGTTCCAGAGGCGCTGTAAACGTCAACAGGTGCTAGGATACGTATAAAAATTTAGTAATTTGTGCTGCCAACTCAGTAAAGTTGTAAAACACTGAATAATATATTTTTAACTTTTTTTAAAATATTTTGCGTTATTCGTTACAAAAAACATTGTACCTACCTCTTTCGGGAACAATTTTCCCGAATTCGCACTACATGCAGCACTCCCTCCGGTCGTGCTGCAAACAAAGTGCTCATTCGGGAAAATTAACTTCTCGAACTTGTTAGGTAAATAACTATTTTTGATAATTTCCAAGGGATACTTGATTTTTCAAAACTGAAATTATGTTAGAAATTCGTCTTTAACCAAGCAGGGCTGAACCCCAAAAAATGAAAATTTAAATCGAGAATTTTTTACCTTTTACAAGAGTCGTTTCCCCTATCCGGGGACACACTGTATATAAGAAAAAAGCAGCACTTAAAGATGTCAAGGCAGTTGCATTAGGTACTGCACATATGATGACATTTGAAATAATATACATTTTTTAAATTATAGTTATAGTGCCTGAAAATCATGGTCCTATGGCAGTTAAATGTACTACACATATGTACAGTGTATTCCAAAAAGTATGCAGCATATGGGAAAAATTTTTATTATCAATTTCGAAAAAAATCTATAAAAGTTGGTGCATCACTTAAAACCAATTTTAGAAATATACTTTTTTCAATTAAGTATTTAATGGTATCTTGTAAAATTGAATTAATTTAAAATTGCAACATTAATTTATAAAAATTGTAAAAAAGCTATGAGCACAATATCATTGTATTTAAATGTTTCAAGTTTCGATAAAAAATATAAATTTTTACTTGTCTCCAATTTTTTATTGAAGATTATTACGTCACCGGAAGTGACTATTTTCTTCATTGAGCTTTTTTAAAACCCTATACTCTACTATTCTTAAATACGAGTACAATAGTGCATCTGTGGAGAGCTTGTACAAAATTAGCTGATATTTTATTATCGAAGGCGCATCACTTGTTGCATTTAAGACTTTATAATGCTCGTATTGAAATTAAAATTAAACAATAATCGTTGGTTATTGAAAAGGTGTAGGCATGTGGAGTACCAGCCACCTTAAACAATAATTCCATCTAAGAATAGTGAGGAAATAATTAAGTTTCATTGACAACATGTTACCTTTCATTTGCGCTGCCGGCGCCGCCGCCGTTCAATTACGTATTCTGTAGTATTCGGTCCGCTATGGCACATCTGTGAGCACGCCTACTTTGGCGACCTTGTTCTAGAAATTTTCCTGGGCGCACGCTTTTGTTTTGAGCTCCTTTCTGCTGTCGCCCAGCAAACCGACTCCATGGTGGTTTAGCGTTTTGAAGAGCTTCGGCGGGATTTTATAAGGCTGCTGTTGGTTTCCTTTGATTGTTAAATGTAAGCCTACACTTTTGAGTGGTTCCGATGTCCCCGAGCTCACGTTGAGGAAGATTAATTCCTACGCCTTCGGCGGATTTTGTATGCGACCATGTGGCGTCACCCATTGCTTGGATTTTTTCCAGGGTGAGTATTTTAGTTCGCTCAAGTTTCCTTATACTTCTGGTATGTTATCGTAGACCTTTTTTCCTCCCTTCACAGCAACTACTGCTGGAGAGCCAAGCACTTAGTGCTGGAGCGCCGATCTGAGGCATTTCTGCAGCTGTTTTGTTGTTGCTTCCACTGCCACCGCTTCATGCTATTTCGAGCCGGTGTATGTTGGACCTTCGGAGCTGCTCCTCCTCTTGCTACACGAGCTAACTTAGAGCACAAGGAAGGACCCGATACGGAGGCTATCCTCCTGGTCTAACACTTGCCCCTTGCCGTCGTGGTGCGAATCGTTTTGGGCCACCAGCTTCCGGCCGCACGAATTTGGGAACGAACGCTCAGGAATCGCGCTTTGCGTTTCCTCCGAAACTAAGCACGGGGCACCTGCTGTCAGAGCTGCCTGGTTATCAACCTGTTTTAATGTTTGCAATTTTATTATTACTAAATTGCATGTAGAACTGTGGGTATTACAATTTTTTCTCAGAATATATAAAAATCTAAATAGTTTCTGCCAAAACTTTATATCTGAACTTAATTTTTAAATTCGATAATGGGTAGGTGTCTTCCAGATGTCATTTAACTTGTTACTTAAATGTACTTATTCCTCTTATTATATGCCAGTGGCCTGCTTTTAACCACAAAGTGGTTCCATGTGCCCTCTATACTCGTTATCCAGGTAGGTGGTGAGCCTTGCCCGTCGAAAGTTAGGCAGAGCTCCTTTATTAAGTGTTAACGGCACCCACTGGTGTTAACGTAGTAGCTGGAGAGCTTACTTTTTCTTTTGAATTTCGATGTAGCCGCCAAGGAAGGAACCCAGCTGACCACCTCAGACTTAAGGATGTTATTCTGACGCCACAGACAGGTTTCGCAAATACAGTTTAGTAGCGGGACCAACCTCACACAATTGAATTCTAGCATTCGTGCTTCGTTATCGAATCGAAATCACTAGCGATTGGTAACAAGTGCTATTCAAAAGTATTCACTCCTTATTTAGTTTCATTTAGTCATTTCTGTCAACAGAGCTATTTACATACATAAAGAACTTCACACTTACAACTATTATCAATATAAAACTTACAATAAAATCAACGTCACATTTCACAAATATTACATGAACATAAAAACTTAAGGCAATACTACAAATACAATAACTTATACATAACAGTAGTTTTAGACCACTTAAAATGTTATTATTTCAAATTTAAATGACTGTAAGCATTCGCATTTTCTCTTGAAAACTGTTCTTTTCATCATTTTTTTTTAATCAATATTTCTGTTATTTGAGCTCAATATAGTGTAAATAAACATTGGGTTTCCGATTTTTCATTATTTTTATAGGAAATGTTATGTGGTTTAGAGATTTCTTCTTAAAGCAGTGGCGCTACCGGACAACCAACCTCATTCTGCTCAGGATCTAGCTGACAAAACTTTGCTACATACAGGGTGCCCCGCAAGTGGAGAACGATAGCGAATAGGTTATTCAAAAAGTCCGAATAAACATATATCGTAAAGTGAACCGTTTTTGAGTTACGAATATATTAAAAGTTGAATTGGAGTTATTTCTAACATTCTCGTATTTAATTTTATTGTAAACATTTTTCTGATCTAGAGTGCTTATTTTTTGTTTATTGTTTGTTTATTAAATGTCAGGTAGTGGTTATAAAGTTAATAATAATTAGTTTCAATGGCTACATTTTGGAATCAAAAATACTCGGACATTTTATTCATTTATGCCTTTTGTGAAGGTAATGCGCGTGCAGAATATCGCCGAAGTAAACGAGTATTTAGTTGTGCCTATCAAAGTATTCGAGAGCCTGGTAGTATGCCAAACAGAAAAACTGAAAGAACACGAAGATGACGCACCGATGCGTTGGAGAATGAAGTACTAGAAACAATAGAAGGTAGTCACACCAGTAACATACGACAAATTTCTGCTCACCTTAAAACTCCTCATAGTCCAAGAGCCAGCAACGGATTTCTTACAGTATTTTTAACAAGTCTGTAACTGTTATGGAAGGTCCTCTTGAATATACTGAGAAGGAAACCTGAAGTCTGGCAGGCCAGCGGTGGTGGTTTTAGCCCCCTTGCATCCTTGAAGGGAGGAAAAAATAATGTGTCAAAACTGACACAAAACCTGTGAATAATATGTTGGTAATACTGTAAGTCTATGTCAAATTCGAGGTTAGCAGGTTAGATTTTGCGTCAGTCTGTGTCAAAACGAACGGAAAACCTAACCTGGTAACATCGAATTTGACAGACTTACAGTGCCACCAATTTATTATTCACACGTTTGAATTTCCACAGCCCGCTGAGGATCAGTTTTTTTGGATCTCTTGATATTTTACAGTAAATGGTTAAGTTTATTATGCAACTTTATGTGAATCTGGAGTAAACTTACCACCCGCGCAAGCGTCTGTACACTTTTTAAATTACATAAGATATAATTACCTACAACATAGCAAAGAGCCAGACTTGCTATTATACTTTTTTCTTATTATTTTTTTCCTACCTTCAAGGACGCAAGGGGGCCAAAACCACCACCGCAGGCTTGCCAGACTCCGGGTTCCCTTCTCAGTATATTCAAAGGGACCTTCCATAACAGTTACAGACTTGTTAAAAATACTGTAAGCAAACCCGTTGCTGGCTCTTGGACTATCAAACAACAGTATGGAGAATCGTGCACGAATTTGGTCTGTATTCTTTTGACGTCCAACGTAACCTAATGATTACGTTGGTCGGGAGGAATTTTGTCAGTGAATTTTACGCAACCAATAACTCTGCAACAACTTTTTTTTACTGATGAAGCACGTTTTCGAAGAGTTAGAATAACAAACATACGAAATCGTCATTTGTGGTCATCTTTGGAGGAAAATCCTCATGCGACCAAAGAGGCACATTTCCAGAACAGTTTTTCGTGAATGTTTGGTGCGGTAGAATAGGCAACTATTTGGTCAGACCATTCGTATTTCAACATCACTTATCAGGGGGGCAGGATACTTGGATTTCTCATTGCCACTATTGCTAGAAGATATCCTGTTTGACGTGAGGCAGGGAATGTGACTCCAGCAAGAATGAAATGAAATGAAAATTTTCCAGACCGATGGAGGGCCATATATTTATTGGTTTTGTTGGTTGTTCATGCTCCAGCCAACAAACAGTTGAAGATGGCTGTACCGAAGAAAGGTAACCAAGAAGAAAAAGCCAACCCAAATGCAGACCCAGATGCAGTAGCTGATGCTGGAAACCATTTCTTCCTTTCGATATTTGCATCAACAAATGCAGAAAATTTGGATACTTTGATACAAAATTTATGTTAAAATAGGGCAAATCACCACACAATTCCCAGGTTGATTTTATACTGTGCTCATTTTTGCCTGTCAGTAATTTAGGGCCAATTAAAATTAAATGTATTAGCTGATGTTCAAACTAAAATGGTTGAATGCCCCTTTCTTACTATTTTATTGAACTGCAATATTATTTAAGCTAGCTCTCGCCAAATACAAAACTGCTTATCTCAGGTTGGGTTCAGAATTTCACTATATTCACAAATTAGTAGTTTATTTTAGGTTATTCGTCCTTTAGTAGCTCATATACACGGTTCTGGTAGATAAAATTTACAATCTGTTAGATGACACAAAAACCTCGCCAGTGCAACAGCAATTACTTGAATGTTTAAAAAAAATCGTGAAGTTAACAATGAATCGTCAGGTAATTAATGACAGTCAATCACATTTCAAAATGTCAGTAGCTAGATTGGGTTGCTACGATAATACGAAACTGTCATATTTAATTTAAACAAAAGTTAGAAAATTAAATTACTTTATCTATCCTTGATGTTAAAGTGCTACTTTATCTACCCTTGCTGTTAAAGTAAAACTTGACCTTTTGTTTTGAGTTGATAAAAGCACACTTTAAGATGTGCTATAGAAAAAAACAATTTTCATTATTTTTTGTATTAAAGCTTATTAGATAAAATTTGTAGCTAACCTTGTTTTAATTCTATTTACATGATTTTCTTTTTTTAGGAAAATATGACAAAAGATGGAGGTAATTTAAATAGGTATAATTGTAAAAGTACAAATGGGAAAGTGGAAAACGATATGATGAATCATTCAAACGGAAATATAGGCAAAATGAAGATACAAACGACGAAGGAGGGGAGCAATGTAGGTATATTATCATATACATACACATAGACGTAGATACATACATACATAGAAATGTTCCTATGTTATTTACGCGTCAGTAAGTACTTTTTATAACGAAAATTTACTCATTTTCAAGTGAGTACGATGAATCCCAAGCCAACTGAAAAATAATTACATCTTTACCCCCTCGATATCTCCGTAACCCTTGACTGTAACGCAAAAATGCATAAGACCATTTTTAATGTAAATTAAATGTAAACTGTCAAGAGAACATCCTTCATTTCCCCGATACCGCGCTGAATGTCTCCAATGCAGTAAACTTTTTCTTGTTGGTTACCTTTTTTCGGTACAGCCATCTTCAACGGTTTGTTGACTGGAGAATAACAACTAACAAGACCAATAAATCGGTGTCATTCCCAATCACGATATGTACCCTCTTTCTCTTTTTTTGATTTGTGAATTGCAGTAAAAACGATCTTGGTGTCAGCATCACCTTCTGCTTGCAGCCAGCTTGTTGTAAGTGTACCGTGATGATAGAAATCAGTTGCATCTTGTTCTTACTCTTAGTTAGAAATTCTGCTTGTCCAAGAGTGACATTAATTGCATCTTCCACTTTCACATCAACATGTGTAGTAGTGGATGATCTGCGCACATGTTGTTCGTCCGTTGTGCTGGGTTCTTCACCATAATCATGTGGCCTCCCCACAGTCCCCACTTCCCTGAACTCTTTATATAATACACTTGGAGCGAATATTACGAGTTCATAGGCGTTCATGCTTTTTTGGGGAAACAGAAAAAGTGACATTTTTACCCCCTCCACATCTCCATAATCATTTACGGGAACATAAAAATGCATAAGACCGTTTTTATTGTAAATTAAATGTAGATTAATTTTATATAAGGTAAAGTTTGCGCTAAAAATCATAGTTAACGAGATATTTGCGAGAAACTGTTGAAACCTACTATTTTACTACCTTTCCACCCCCCTCCCCCCTAAACCCGATGCGCAAGGTCATGCAGCTTTTTACCACTTACTAAGAGGACAGTACTAAACGGTTTGCCGCGACAGAACGAAATCTATGCTAACGTATTCGTTATTGTGTGACATTTTTGTAAGCATAAAAGAAAATGTTTTTGTATCATCAACATCATTAATAATTTATCATTGTCGTTTACTAGATTACGATCATTACTCATTGCTTTTGTGATCATGGCTACTTAATAATTACAAGTTTTAAAGACAACCCAAAACTTTGAAAAGAACGGTTGCTTGTGAACTAAGAGCACCTTATTTTTATGCTTTTTAATTCCCCTTCAGACAATAACCTAAAATTTTCAAAAATGATGCAGATAGCAGAGTCCGAGCTAAGAAGATTTTAAAGATAGGTAACGTGCTTTTTAAAGTCAAGTCTAGCTCACGACAATTTTCTTGTTAGTAGACTACATAATAGTAAGTATATGTACCAAAGTTGAGATAGATATCTTTACATTGGTAAAAAATAACATACAAATAAAAAAATTTAAATTGAACTTCACGGCTTTATAACTTCCTACTGGAGGGACTTTCTACAAAGGTATATTAGGTTTAATCGGTTTATTTTAACCTAAGGAATCTATGACCATTCAGTGTCCCATTCTTTTTGAGACACCCCGTACCCTAAGTAGGCTTTTGATTCATACAAGGCCAACTACGTGTACTCATATACAACTTAATGAAAACTTAATAAAAAACGCATAAATTAAACAATGCCGATTTTGTATGTTTAATAATTAAAGAAAGTTGTATAGAAACACAATAAATATAATCAAGGTCAAAACCAACAGTGTTCAGTGTGCTATTTTTCAGGATGAAATCAGAAATATAACTGCGTGTCGTCAGTATACAGGGTGTTATGGAAATGAGTGCAAATATTTGAATCAGTGATAGAGCTCACCAAAATCAACAACTGTTCTATTTATCGTTTTTAATTTAATCGCATATTTTGTCAATCATTTATCTCCTCTAAATTAGACAAGCCGCTCGGTAAGCAAATCTAAGTTAAAGGTGAACGACACAAGGTATATTAAAACTGCAAAGTTTTTGCACAAAAAACATGCAGTCAATAACTTACCTACCTCAATTGATATGGTACGTTGGTGACCAAATGTGAACTACAGGTTTTATCAGTACCTATGTAGTTTTTGTTGGTTTGCATATTAAAGAAATGTTTTTTTGTGTTTTGTGCGTTTAAATTAAAATATTATTTAGAGTAAAACTGTTTTGAATTTTAACTCAGTTTTGGGGGCGTTTTCGAAAAAATGATAAATGGAGAAGTTGTTCAGTTTAACGAGTTCTATTGCAGGTTAAAATATTTCCACTCGTTTCCATAACACCCTGTATACTATAGAACATAAAAGGAGGTTTAATATAGACCCTGATGTACTCCACGACCAACAGATAACGTGGTGGGTAACTGAGATCCAAGTTAAACATTTCTAATCCCATACAGCGTTACCCTTAATATTTTAAATCATTTTATAGATACGCTGATGTTGATTAATATTATTGTAAAAAATTTTGGTTGCTAAACAAAACTGCTGGGTTTCATATTGGATTTTCAGCAGATTAGATAATCAAATTATAACATCGCTAGAAAGTGACGTGACAATCAATGTATGCATTATTTAAGTGTAAGACCAAATTTTCCAATTCGTGCTACTTAAATACCTACCTCAAAATTGCCATATTGTTCAGTAGCAGTCGTAAGCTTCGTCTGAAGATTGTAATAAGCGTTAAGAATTCAACTAAATGCGAGATAAAACTGTTACTACTGATATCTTTAATTTACTGTTAAAATCTTATTTTCTAAAAAACAGTTGAAATATGAGACAGTACAAACATTTTCACTTAAAATAATCCCAAGAGCATGGGTACTCTGTTGCAGGACACACTGTATGTATGTGAGTAGTTCTTTTAAATTACATTTTGTGTAATGGCAAATATGTGTTTTCTGTGGGGTTACATTATCTATGGTTGTATGCATATATGTCTAGTGTTGTGAAAGTTGTTACTTTTGTAACAAAATTGTTACTTTTCCTTTTAGTTGGTTACTTTGTTACTATAAGTATCATTTTTGTTACTTTTTTCTTTAAACTAAAAACTTAGGAATTTGGTACTGATTTACCGACTACCCTCTGGAGTGGCGCTTTCTATACTCACTGTTATCAACAGGATTGAATCAGTGAAATATTTACAGTTACAGTTTAGTTATTTGACCGCATAGGGCGTTTAAGGCAGTTGACAGTTTTGACAGTATTCACTGGTATAAATAATATTCAATGATGAGGTAAAAGCTTAAAGAAAGTCATGGACAAATATTATTTTGTGTTTTCCACAGATCAAACTGTTAAAAACCCTGTTACTGTTGCTACTTACAACGTGAAGAACAATGACAATGACATTAGCAGAAATGAAGACGAAACTGTTGAGATAAAGCAGCAAATAAAACACAAGAAAAATTATAAGCGGAAATATCGAGAACACACGAAAAAAATTGATAAACGGTTGGGAACAATTTTTTTAAGAAACACTGTGTTCATGCAATATAATTATATCCGGTGGACTAACACACATTGAATGTCACAGCAAAACATTAAAACATCGCAATAACTTGAGAGCTACATTAAAGATTGATCAGATGATGGGTAATCCAAAAACTCCTTACACCAGAAATTTGAATTTTGCCAGGAATTTTGTTACCAACATGTTTAGTTTTGTTACGTTGGCACTGTTAGCAGAGTTACCAAAAATTATTCTCAAATCGCAACACGGTAATATGTCTTATATGGTTTTATTGTTGCCTAGCCCGACATTAGGTATGCCGCTTGACGATCCACTGTGTTAGTTGCTTCTTCAAGATATTCAGTGTAAGCAAAAATATTAGAAGTGAGTTATTGGGAGTATGTAAATAAATATAACTAACTTAACCTAATTGAATTTCGTTTTGCGTTTTGTTTTCAGATATTGCATTTGATAAATTTGGACTATTCATTTCTGTTATCAAAATGAAGGTGAAACAGGAATTTATTGATAATAATTTCTGTAGTACAACGACCAGCAGCTTACATGAATCACAAATTAAAATCGAAGACAGTAAAGTAGTCACACACTTAATGTACAAGAGATCGTTGAAGGCACTATCAATAACACAACTTATCACGAATTGAATATTAAACATGAGGAACTGGATATCAAAGATGAATTAGTTGCTATGTGTGGAGCAAGTGTAAGTATTTTAAAAGAACGGTTAGTTAACAAACCCTGTTGATACACAACAGAAGACCAGAGTAATTTCTCAAAACATATGATGACTCATGCAAAACAATTTCACTCATGTTCCATTTGTGACTACAAGACGGCACAAAAAAGTATTCTAGAAAGACATATGAGGACACATACGGCTAATAAACTGTATTCATGTTCCTTCTGCGAATATAAAGCAGGACGGAAAGAATTCTTAGTTAACCATTTGAGAACACATACAGGCGAAAAACCTTATTCATGTTTTATTTGTGAGTATAAAGCGGCAAGGAAATATAAGTTAGTTATCCATATGAGGATACATACGGGAGAAAAACCTCATTCTTGTTCCATTTGCAAATACAAGACATTACACAAAAGTAGTTTAGTAAAACATATGAGGATACATACGGGAGAAAAACCTCATTCTTGTACCAATTGCGAATATAAAGCAACTGTGAAACAACACTTAATTAGACATATGAGAACACATACGGGCGAAAAACCTTATTCCTGTTCTATTTGCAAGTATAAATCCGCAGAGAAACTTTCTTTAGTTTTTCATATGAGGAAACATACTGGTGATCAACCTTATTCCTGTTCCATTTGCGAATATAAAGCAACACGGAGAGATTTCCTAGTGAACCATTTAAGAACACATACAGGCGAAAAACCTTATTCATGTTTCATTTGTGAGTATAAAGCGGCAAGGAAAAATAAGTTAGTTATTCATATGAGTACTCATACAGGTGAAAACCCTAACTCATGTTCAATTTGCAATTTTAAAGGAGTAAATAAGAACAAGTTAATTATTCATATGAGGGCACATACAGGCGAAAAACCTTATTTATGTTCTATTTGTGGGTATAAATCAGCAGAGAAAGGTACTTTAGTGATGCACATTAAAACACATACAGGAGAGAAACCTCATACATGTTCCATTTGCAAATATAGGACAGCAAGGAAACGTAACTTAGTTAAACATATGAGGGTACATACAGGCGAAAAACCTTATTCATGTTCAATTTGCGAGTATAAAGCAGCAGAGAAAGGTGCTTTAGTGAGGCACATGAAGACACATACTAGAGAAAGACCTTATTCATGTTCTATTTGCGAGTATAAAGCAGCAGAGAAAGGTAATTTAGTGAGGCACATGAAGACACATACTAGAGAAAGACCTTATTCATGTTCTATTTGCGATTTTAAAGTTACAAAGAAACAAACATTAGTTAAACATATGACAATACATACAAGCTAATAATAGGTTTGTTCGTTTGTCTGCTCCAGGCTGATTAGAGTTAATAAATGCATTCGTTTGCCGTCGAGCATTTGTTCACGTTCTGTTTGTTCGAGTTGAGTACGTTGCTCTAATCTGCTTGCAGCTGATCAATTCTGCTCCACTTGCTGAGGAGGAATAAGAAAAGTGCCAGTTGGTTTACAATATCGACTGCCACTTGGGGCGGTAGAAGTAGATCAGCAGTTGGTGAAAATCGTAGGAAATTGTTTTTTGCTCCTGAGAATAGCAGACTACAATGATAGTGCTAAATTGAGTAGCCACGCTACGAATATTGCAGGCTGCAGATATGGAAAACGTTAATTTACCAGATAACACAGGCAATCACGAGGTAGCACCATTGACCAATACATAGCAGTTGATTAAATTATACCGGACCAAAAAGCAGCATGTCAAAGAAAGAAAAGTTAAAACGTTACGGCATATGTGGGTAGTAGAAGCTAAGACAACTGCGGAATATGGACACTGATATATGGCTCAACAATGCAGAAACAAATGGAAGTGCTTCGAAAGGTCGTTCAAAAAAGCATTAGAACATAAGAGACAAACTGGTTGTGGACAAAAAACTCTTGTCGAAAGGTAACAAATAGAATAATGTGCATAATAATGGTTTTCTGAATTAGTACATTAATGCAAAGTTTATTGTTGGTATGTTTTTTATGTTTATGGGAATTATAAAATATATTGCTAGAGCTACAACGAAACATATCAGTGGAGCTGCCTGTGGATATTCCTCAAATCGATGCAGTGCAAGGTTTGGGATATTTATTACCAAATTTTAAGTTATATATCATAGTGAACTAAATATCGAAACTGCAGAATCCGGGGCCAATTGCATTCCTAGTGTTAATATCAATTCTTATTAACCACGTTTCTTTAGTAACCATAACTAAAATTATAAGGGAAACAAGTACAAGGAAGGCAATTTGCCCCGGGTTCTGCAGTTTAGTCAATTTGGTAACTTTTCAATACTTTGCTAAACTGTATACAAATTTGGCATCATCCAGATTTGGAGTAAGGAAGTCACCTGCACTATGGTCACGTAGTAGCATACCAGTACCCAAACCTGCTTGCTCAAGTACTGTACAATAATTAAATAAGTTACGGGAATCCATTGAAAGACGAGGCGATGAAAAAAAAGAAGCTAATGCAAGGTACTCTCAACATCAAGAACGATTGATAGAAGCACTCAAGAAAAATAATTTATTAGAACAATTCATTGTTAGGTACAAGAAAATAAAAAGTAAAATGTAAAAATGCATGTATGTACCAATTATCTATTTTAAATATTATTAAATATAAATATAAAATACATAAATCTAATTCTAACAAAATTGAAGGTCTTTGATTATGGCTTTGTGTGAATAGTTGACGATAGATTTCATATCGTATGGCAACTCCTGGTTCTTCATAATTTCAGAGATTAGTTTCCTCCAGCTGATCATCAGTCACCTGTTCCTCAATATTTAAGATGTGTTGACCTTTATTTGCGATATGTAATACACAAGAATGGATTTGCACATTCTCCCGTGTCATCATTTTATTTCGCCTGAAGCAATCCAAGAGCATGCTTAATCGATACACAAGAGCATAGTTTTTTATGTTTAAGAATTGTACGAATAAACGGCTGTCATTGAGGTAAGAATATTGATAGGCAAAATAAATGCATCCAAAATGTTTTCAATAAAACATCCAAGGTTTTAAAGTTTAATTACGTACGTTTCGTTTGCATAGCAAACTTCTTCAGATTCATCATGAAATATTCATATTAAGATCATATTAGACAACCGCAAAATTTATCCTGTAAGTGAGAGAAATAGGTTAGAAAACTTATTAAGCATGTGGTTTTTTGATAACTAAATCTTACCTGGAAAAGATAAAAATACTCTATAAACAAACATTGAAAATAAATTTTTAAGACTAATTCTCGTTTTAGTTTTTGAATTTATGAAATCTATATGGTAGTTATGTTTTATTAAAATGTTTTTAATATTTTCTTTATGGTATTTATTAGTCGAGAGTAAAATTGCATGATCTGTTAAACTGTTAGCTTATTTTATATATTACTGAAGTTTGAGAATTATAGTGTAAATATCTATCCGTTTTAATTGATTTTCTAAACCAGTTAATTTCAATCATAATCTGTTCTAATTAGTGTTAGGTCAAGAAAATATATAGAATTGTTTTTTCATTTTCAATTGTGATTTGTAATCTTGGGTGGTAGTTATTTATTAAAAGTTTTAAATATATTATTTATGTTATTATTTGTATCAATTATATCATCGACATATCGTTTATAGAAAGTAATATCATTTATATTATTTAAAGTTTCAGATTAAATTTTTTGTAAAATTAAGTCAGCTATTGTGCATAGTATGTAAATCCCTAGTGAAATATATATCAAACTTTATACCAATCTCCGAAAGAATCATGTTACTGCAAATTAACTCCAGCCCTACACAAATCAGCATCAGACGACAGACAACAGATTACAGTGACGAAGAAGTAGTAGAGTTCTACTCTCAGATTACAAATATAGTGATTTTAATGCCAAAATCGGAAAAGGTCGTGAGGGAAGAGTAATAGGCCCATACGGACTGGGTGTAAGGAATGAAAGAGGAGATACATTAGGCATTTTTGCAGGTGAACAAGACATTGTGATAACCAACACATTCTTTGTGTTACCTCCGAGACTCTTATCCTTGGTAAGATTAGCAACTTCAGAAGTCAACTTAGCTATACGTCCATTCTGCTCCTCACGCGCTTTATTAAGATTGTCCAGTAAAGCTTCAGAGCATTTATTAGTAACTATGGTTATAAATGCTTTATCTTAAAATAAGAGATTTACAGTTTCGGTGATTAGCTCTTGATACTCCCTTTTTTAGCCCTGCGTTAAAACCATTTTTCTGCACAAATGGAACTTGTAACTTTTCTTCTCTACAAATAAACTGCGCCACGACTGCTTGCACATGTCTATCCACTAAGACAGCGCATACTCTTATCATATACAAGAGAAAGCAGCTCCATAATAAAGTGTTTCTGCATTTTTACTGGTAATGGCTGAATAATTATTCATTGAACTTACATATTCATTAAATATTAACACAGCTTTTCTTCATTTCATTTGACAGTTTTAAAACATCTTATATTCAAAGAACCCATGTTATTAGCAGTCCTTTTAATGAATGCATTTTTATGAAAGTTACATAATAATTTTCACATTTCTACTCAGGCCTATTCTTACAAATATATCACAGGTTTAAAACATTCTTAAATTCCCATTCATACTATTCAACAAATCATGTTTCTATGTTGTCTTAAATTTACAAACAATGAACAAAAATAAGGAACTATTCCTGTACGTTTCCTCTAATAAAAAAATAAGCTGCTTTTCTGAGTTGTTTTATATCCATAACTGCAATATAAATAAGGTATTTTCCATAGATATAGATCCACATGATCAACTAAATTACATTTGCGTCCTGTTTTATAGTCGTAAATGAACAAATAAGGTTTTTCTTGTGTATGCTTCCTTGCATGCTCACACAACCATCCATAATGTGCTGATTTAAAATTGCAAATATGGCCAGAATACGATTTATCCAGTATGTTTCTTCATATGTTTAACTAAATGACCTTTCTGTGTTGTTTCCTACTCACAATTAAAACAGAAATAAGGTTTTTCTCCAGTATGTTTCTCCTTCTCCATATGTCTAACTAAATCACTTTTGTATGTTGCTCTATACTCACAAATAGAACATGCATAAAGTTTTTCTTCAGTATGTTTCTTCATATGTCTAACTAAATCACGTTTCTGTGTTGATTTATGCTCACAAACAGAACATGCATAAGGTTTTATTATGTTCGCTGCTTTTAAAGAAAGGTATTACTTATGCACTTTTCCAGGATTCTGAGATACTACATTTCCAGTATTTCTTAATTAAGTGCAGTAGTCCTTTTATTTTCTTGTAACAATTAATTGTTCTAATAAATTATTTTTCCTTATTTAATTCTTGTATAGTACCTGAGCGAGCTGGTTAGGATAATGGTATTATGCTACTACTTGACCGCAGTGCAGGTTCCCTCCTCTAATTCCCAATGATGCCAAACTTCTATACAGTTTAGCAAAGTATTAAAAAATTGGCTAAACTGCTGAACCCGAGGCCAATTGCCCTCCATTTACTTGCTTTCCTTTTAATTTTAGTTATGGTTACTAAAGAAACATGATTAATAAGAATAGATAATAACAATAGGAAGCAAATTGGCCCTGGATTTTGCAGTTTTGCCATGTAGTTCACTATGATATGTAACTTAAAATTTGATGGTAAATTTCCCAAAACTTGCAATGCATCGGTTTCAGGAATTTCCACAGGCATTTTCACTGATATGATCCTTTTTTCTTAAACAGTATTCGCACTTAGCACTACTCGTGGCATAATGTTAGCACGCTCTAGCAGTATGATAATTCCCTAAAAACATAAAAAACATACCAATAACAATAAACTTTGCATTAATATAATTCAGAAAACAGTTATTATGCACATTATTCTATTTCTTACCTATCGTACAAGAGTTTTTTCCTCCACAACCAGTTCGTTTCTTATTTTCTACTGCTCTTTTGAACGACCTTTCGAAACTCTTCCATTTGTTTTATGGTTACCAACTTTGAGTCGATGCTGACCCGAAGAAAATAATTTTTGGGGGAGAAAACAAGTGGGATAAAAATAATAAAAAAGTTCAAGGTGAAATAGTTTTTACATTGTAAAGATATAATTCCTAAAATTATTTTATATTTTTTAAGTAGCATACGAAATGCGGCATTCTTTACCCCTTCGTGGATACATTAAGTATGAACAAGACGTCTCGTACGCCTTAATATTAAATAATTATTTGCCCATTTTATCCCCTAGCTAGCTCAGTGAACATGAAACTCTCTTAATATCTCAGTTAGTCGCTTATGCATGATTAATATCTGCCATAACAGAAATCTGGTTCCCCCTCGTTGTTCGGACTGAAACTTAACTTTAAACAATGCACAAAAAATCCGAATTACTTACATATCTATTCACTTCAAAACACTTATAAAAACATGAAAAACAACAAAACATACATAAAACTACAAAAGAAATAATAGAAAACAGAATTAAGTTCTCAAACAACCTACGTGCGATATAGATTGAGACTACTCGCAGGTGGGTTGCAAACATACAAGAACAACGTAAAACATAACCAAAAATAACCTCAAAATAATTATCGTTTAAAAGAACGCAAATGTCAAAATGTTTTTATCAAAATTGAAATGTCAAAATTGCCTAAAGCGGGTACTTATTCGAGTCGCTGTTGAAACACATTGTTGCGCGTTTGCAAAAGCTTGCAATTAAACTCAACCTTATCACGCTCTGCAAACATTTTACCTTGAACTGGCTACTCCATACCCTTGGAAACGGCTCGCCTCGATTGCAACCACTGATCGCGTGAAGGCCTCGTAAGAATAGTTGAATTGGTGTACTTACATGTACACACGGAAAATGCGTTTGCAGAATTTGCAAACACTGCCTTGCTGCATTTTCACACTGTTTGCAGCAAACGTTGGCAGGTTGGCTGCCAGGCTCTTTTAAGCCGCTTCAAATTAACTTACACCTCGCTGGGCAAATTCACATACTATACTTTCCAATCTAACAGACCCATATAGCTCTCAGAAGAGGCTGCGTGTGACTGCCGCCTTCTTTGTAAAATTTGCATGAGTTGAAAATCCCCGCAGCCCGCGTATAGCAGGTTTCTTGCTGCACTCATGAAAACCAAAATTCACAATACACGTCAAACACAGGACCGGCTTTGCGAGCATTTGTTTACATAAAATACAATATTAAATCTAATAATAGAACATACCAAATACAACTTGGCTTCTACATTTAAGCATAAACATAAACATCGGTAAGAGATCCAGCTGGCCCATTATACATAGCATACCTTTCGGCCTTTGTAAATCATAGAAATTAAAGAACAAAAATATTTTTTACATTTTATACAAAAAAGTTCAAAATCCATCTTCGAAGTGAAGTAAACTATTACGAAACTACATTTTTCTGAACACATTTTAAGATATTTTCTAAAATTATATTTTTTTTTTCTCTTTGGCACTTTCTACCAATGACTTCTGCTCTGGAGCTTTTAAATAGGAGTAACATTTTTCGCAATCCATGTATGTATTGACCCTTAGTTAACCCGAAGAATTTTATTGAAAACCCGAAGCCCGAAGAATGATTGCTAAACCCGAAGTCTTCGGGTCAAAATGATAGTGTTGGCAACCCTAATTTTGTTTCTGCATTGTTGAGCCGTATATCAGTATCCATGTTCTGCAGTTTCCTTAGCTGCTACTATCCCCATCTGCTTTAACGTTTAAACTTTTCTTTCTTTTTTCGACACGCTGCTTTTTGGCCCAGTATAATTCAATCAACTGATATGCATTGGTCCACGGTGCTCTACCTCGCAATTGCTTAAGTTATCTGGTAAATTAACATTTTCTCTATCTATACCTTCTTCTTCTTGGAAACTGCAATATTCGTAGTGACTATTCAATTTGGAATTATCATTATAGCCTGGTATTCTAAGAAGCAAAAAACAATTTCCCATGATTTTCCACCAACTGCCCTTCTACTTCGACTGCCCCAAGTGGCAGTCGATATTGTAAACCAACTTGCACTTTTCTTATTCCTCAGCAAGTGGACCAAAATTGAGCAGCTGTAAGCAGTTTACACCAACGTATTTTACTCAACTAAATAGAACGTGAACAAGTTCTCGAAGGCAAACGAATGCATTTATTTGCTCTAATCAGATTACAGCAGACAAACGAACAAACTTATTGTTAGCTTGTATGTATTATCCTATGTTTAATTAATGTTCGTATCTTTGTAACCTTATAATCGCAAATAGAACATGACTAAGGTGTTTCTCTAATATGTGTCTTCATGTGCCTCACTACAGCACCTTTCTCAGCTGCTTTATACTCGCAAATTGAACATGAATAAGGTTTTTCGCCTGTATGTACCCTCATATGTTTAACTAAGTTACCTTTCTTTGCTGTCCTATATTCGCAAATGGAACATGTATGAGGTTTCTCTCCTGTATGTGTCTTCATGTGCATCACTAAAGTACCTTTCTCTGCTGATTTATACTGACATATTGAACAAGAATAACGTTTTTCGCCTGTGTGTGCCCTTATATGGACAACTAACCTCTGTTTCGTTACTGCTTTAAATTTGCAAATGGAACAGGAATAATGTTTTTTGCTTGTATATGTACTTTCACCTGTATGTGTCCTCATATGGATAACTAACTTATATTTCCTTGCCGCTTTATACTCACAAATAAAACATGAATAAGGTTTTTCGCCTGTATGTGTCTTCAAATGATTCACTAAGGATTCTTTCCGTGTTGCCTTGTATTCACAAATAGAACAGGAATAAGGTTTTTCTCCCGTATGTATTCTCATATGAATAACTAACTTATCTTTCCTTGCCGCTTTATACTCGCAAATAAAACAGGAATAAGGTTTTTCTCCTGTATGTGTCCTCAAATGGTTCACTAATTGTTCATTCCGTGCTGCTTTATATTCGCATATGGAACAAGAATAAAGTTTATCGGCCGTATGTGTCCTCATATGTCTTACTAAACTACTTTTGTGTGCTGTTTTGTATTCACAGATGGAACATGAGTGAAATTGTTTTGCTTTTGCATGAATTATCATGTGTTTTGAGAAATTACTCTGGTCTTCTGTTGCGTATCCACAGGGTTTGCAAACTAACCGTTCTTTTAAATTGCTTCCACTTGCTCCACACATAGCAACTAATTCATCTTTGATATCCAGTTCCTCGTGTTTAATATTCAATTCGTGATAAGTTGTGTTATTGATAGTGTCTTCAACGATCTCTTGTACATTTAAGTGTGTGACTACTTTACTGTCTTCGATTTTAATTTGTGATTCGTGTACGCTGCTGGCCGTTGTACTACAGAAATTATTATCAATAAATTCCTGTTTCACGTTCATTTTGATAACAGAAATGAATAGTCCAAATTTATCGAATGCAATATCTGAAAACAAAACGCAAAACCAAATTCAATTAGGTTAAGTTAGTTATATTTATTTTCATACTCGCAATAACTCACTTCTAATATTTCTGCTTACACTGAATATCTTGAAGAAGCAACTAACACAGTGGATGGTCAAGCAGCAAACGTAAAGTCGGGCTAGGGCAACCATAAAACCATAGATAATGTAACCCCACAGAAAACATATTTGCAATATCTATTACACAAAATGTAATTTAAAGGAACTACTCAAACATACATACAGTGTGTCCTGCAACAGAGTATCCATGCTCTTGGGATTATTTTAAGTGAAAATGTTGGTACTGCCTCATATTTCAACTGTTTTTTTAGAAAATGAGATTTAACAGTAAATTAAAGATATCAGTAGTAACGGTTTCATTTCGCATTTAGTTGAATTCTTAACGCTTATTACAATCTTCAGACGAAACTTACGACTACTACTAACAATATGGCAATTTTGAGGTAGGTATCTAAGTAACTCGAATCAGAAAATTTAGTCTTACACTTAATACTGCACAAATTGATTGTCACGTCACTTTCTAGCGACGTTATAATCTGATTATCTAATCTGCTAAATATGATTATCCAATATGAAACCCAGCAGTTTTGTTTAGCAACCAAAATTTTGACAATAATATTAAACTTCAGCCCTTCAGCGTATCTATAAAATGATTTTAAATATTAAGGGTAAAGCTGTATGGGATTAGAAATGTTTAACTTGGATCTCAGTTACCCATCACGTTATCTGTTGGCGTGGGGTACCTACCTCAGGGTCTATATTAAACCCCATTTTATGTTCTATATTATACAGGGTGTTATGGAAATGAGTGGAAATATTTTAACCCGTATAAGAACTCGCTAAACTGAACAACTTCTCAAATTTATCATTTTTTCGAAATCGCCCCCAAAACTGAGTTAAAATTTAAGACAGCCTATGGAATAATATTTTAATTTAAACTCACAAAACACAGAAAAACATTTTTTTAATATTCAAACCAACAAAAACTGCATAGGTACTGATAAAACCTTTAGTTCACATCTGCTCACCAACGTACCATATCAATTGAGGTAGGTAAGTTATTGACTGCATGTTTTTTGCAGTTTTAATATACCTTGTGTCGTTCACCTTTAAGTTAGATTTGCTTACCAAGCGGCTCGTCAAATTTAGGAGAGATAAATGATTGACAAAATATGCGATTAAATTAAAAACGATAAATAGGAAGGTTGTTCATTTTGGGGAGCTCTATCACTGGTTAAAATATTTGCACTCATTTCTATAACACCCTGTATACTGACGACACGTAGTTATATTTCTGATTTGATCCTGAAAATAGCACACTGAACACTGTTGGTTTTGACCTTGATTATATTTATGACGGTTCTACACAACTTTCTTTAATATTATTAAACCTACAAAATCTGTTATGTTTAATTTATGCGTTTTATAATTGTTTTTAATTAATTCGTTTACTAGTAAATGTAGTTGACTTTGTGTATGGATAAAAAGCGTACTTATACAGGATGTCTCAAAAAGAATTGGACACCAAATGGTCGTAGATTAATCCGATTAAACATAATATACCTCTGTACAAAATTCCAGTAGTAAGAAGTTATAAAGCCGCCGTGAAGTTCAATTATATCTGTTAAATTGTTTTGTTAATTTCCACAAATGTAAAGATATCGATCTATCTCAACGTTGGTACAAATACTTACTTACTATTATGTACTCTAGTAATAAGAATATGCTTGTAAACTAGACTGAACTATAAGAGGCACTTTACCTATCTTTAAAAAAAAAATTTAGCTCTAATAACTTTGCTATCTGAAACATTTTTAACAGGTTTAAAATTTTAGGTTATTATTTGAAGCTGAATTAAAAAGTATAAAAATAATATCCTCTTAGTTCATAAGCGTGAAAGCAACCATTTACCTTAAAATTCCTCTGTAAGTTTTGAGTTGTCATTAAAATTTGTAATTATTAAGTAGCTATGATCACAAAAGCAGTGGGTCTTGATCGTAATCTAGTAAACAGCAATAATAAATCATTAATGACGTTGATGACACAAACTTTTTCTTTAATGCTTGCGAAAATTTTGCGAAATAACGCACATTTTCTCATATATTATAGATTTCGTTATGTCGCGGCATTTTTGTAAACGCAAAAGAAAACATTTCTATGTCTTGCATTCTAAGATAATGTAAATTAATTGTTTGTCGGCAAAATAGTGGCTTGTTTTTGTGCCTCGTCTAGGAATATAAAAACGCCCCTCATATGTAATAAATGTTATTTTATAAACGATAACTAGTTGTAAGATTTAGCTTATTTCTAATCTAGATAGACGGTCACGCAAGTTATTTTTGAAAAATACCCGAGTAGGTACATTCTTTAAATTTTAGTGGAACGATGTTATAGATCTTGCTCAAACTTGTGTTTGCCCATGAAATAAACAATTAACTAGTTCATAACATGTACTATTTAAACTGTCTGTACACAAGAACCAGCTTTGGTGTCGGCTTACTGGGTGGAGTTGCAATATTATTATAACGAATAAGCAGACTTTAAGCAGCCAAGCGGAATTACAATTGTATCATTAGGTCAAGTGTCACACACATTATTTACCAACAGGGTGTTTTATGCGAACGTTGTGCTTTGCACTTATACCAATAGTAGGTTATCAGATCAAACAGCAAAACACTACACAATTTAATTGTATATAAAGCCCTACATTTTATTTAAATTTTCAATATACTTTTAAACTCTGAAGTGTAATCATTTGTGAACAGACATAGGCTACAAATGTCTTAAGGGGTAGTTAGGCTTGGCTATTGCATTTTATTCCAAAAATCCTTCATCCCCCTCATTAAGTGTAAACCTCTTCAGTAAAATAACTTGGTCCTATAACTATACCGTTTATATTCCGGATTGCGTCCTGAACGAGTGCAAGAAATAATCCACGGAACTACACAAATTGAAGGCTTGCATAAATTCAAGAAGCATCGGGGACAGATTTGGAATTGAAAAGATCGTTCAAACAAAGCAGTTTTGTGTAATGGTGGTGATATTATTGCTTTGAATCTTAAATTTAAAGAATGCACATCAGTTCAGAATGTAATTTTATTATATAAGTAAGCTGGTTATTTGCTTCTAATGACTATGACAAAGAGTAGCAAATTGTAATTAACGTTTGGTTTTCATATTTGACCAATGCAAATCTGTTCACTTATAAGATATGCACTTATACTTTATTATTCCAAAGCGCAACCACGAGTTGTAAATTTTACTGCAATATGAAAAATTAGACAGCATTAAAGACGTACAAAGCACAGCTGTAGTTTCAGTTAAAAAACACTTTACCTCTAACGAATGAACTAACTATAGAATAACTTTATAACCTCACTTCCAGTTTATATATATTAGCGATATCGGCCTTCAACGCCCCTGGCTTGGTTCACTATTTTTCTTCACCTCTTCCTGTCTAAAGCTACTTCTCTCCAGTTGTTTATTTCCATTTTGTTCAGGTCTTCTTCCACTCATTCAATCCATTTCCTCTTCGGTCTTCCTCTTTTTTTCTCCCTGTCGCCTCCAAATCCAGTACCAGTTTGACATTTCTCTCTTCCTTGATCCTTACGATATGTCCCATCCATCTTAGCCTTCTTTTTTTTATTTCAGTTACTATGTCCGGTTTCTTGTACAATTCACTTAGTTCCTTATTGGTTCTCTTCCTTCATTGATTGTACTTTTTTATTCCCCCTAAAATCTGTCTTAACACTGCTCTTTCCCGCACTCGTAATTTAGCTTAGTCACTTTTCCGTAGCACCCACACCTCACTTCCGTACATAATTACTGGCTTTAGAATTGTCTCATAAATTCGTAATTTCAACCCGCGGGGGATGTTTTTATACCTCAAAATTGCTCGGTACATTCCTGTTGTCCGCGCACTCAGCGTTGTCCTCCTTTCTATTTCATCTTCATTATTGCCGTTATTTACTATTTGTACACCTAGATATATGAACTTATCTACATTTTCAAAACTGTATTCCCTGTTTTCTAGCTTGATTTTTTAGATTGGCCTCTCTACATCTTGGCTGTTGTCCTATTTTCATAAACTTCGACTTTTCTTAGTTTATTTGCAGTCCTCGCTTTCCTCTTCCCTTATGAGTTCTTTTGTTATTAGCTTCAGTTCTTTCCTTGTCCTTGCCACTAGTGCTATATCGTCTGCAAAAGCTAGTATCTGGTGTGAGTTATTAATTATAGATGCTCTTATATTTATGTCCGTGTTCACTTCCAGTTTAAAATATGTAAATTCAAAATCAGCTGTTTAGCAAGCGTGTTAAAACTAAACAGCTGATTCTACTTTTAGCACGCTGGTTTATAATATTGAATTTTTAGTTCCACAAGCGGTTGGTAAAACCTACTTTTAGTAGGCAACTCAAAAAAATAATTATACCAAAACTTAATTTCACACTGTTGAAAAACCAGCTCAACGGTTAAATCTGAAATGTACCGGGGATGAAGGAAAAACCTTTCATCAATAACAGATGAGTATAAAGTGTAATAAGAGTAATCAATACGATCCAAGCAAAAGTTAAAAACAGACAATAAGAAGGTTATGCAAGGTGCATATACTTAACTTCGGTCAGCGATACGTTCAGAGTAACATTATTATGAATGCGCATAAGGCTCTAATTCCTCAGGATGCGGTAAGTATTATATGACCAAGGTATGAAAGTGCGAATGTATGTTGTATGAACTAATTAGTCGTAAAATGATTACAACGTACGCCATACAAGAAATTGAATGCATTATATCGGTGTAAAGCAAATCTGATATTACCTGCTATTTGGGTTGTCGATGCAACTCGTTATGTAATGTTTGAACAGTTGCAGTAGTCGATTTTAACATTTCTTCAATGATTTAAATTATTTATATTGCTGTTCGCAACTTCGGGTTTCGATCTCCTAAATTTAATTTTGTTTTTAAGGGTTGTATTACGCAGCTAAATATTTATTTATTGAATGTATATATTTACCATTTTTAATGCGTTGGTATTGCACCAATGTTTTGAATTATAACTCAAATAAACCAAATATTCTACATGCTCTTATGCAACGTGTCAGTGGTTCTCTATTGACGCAACATTTCAGGTGTTAATAATTTGATCTTACCACAGCAAAATAGCGACAGTATGGTTTTATTGCAACGTATCTCATGCGATTCGAGCTATTAGGTTTGAAATACAGTCGTATTCACAACATGATAATACTAATTTCCAATCAGTAGAGACTGAATCCTATATTGCTCACAGCGATATATTGTAGTGCAACTCTACTTTTTACTATCTATTACTTATGCAATAACTCAATGCTTGATATGCCTATTTTAAATTAGTATTTGCCCTTTTATTTCTTTTTAAAATCAATTTACTTTTAACTAAATATTATAATTGAGACACTCAGGGTCGGGTTCACCAATCTAGTTATCTATTAATTGAAATTCAACTCTTAATTGTGCTTTTATGAATACTAACACTAACACAAACAATGTAATTGGGCCTATGCTCGTTTTGTTTGTTAAATCTTAAATAAATTAAATAAATAAATGACATTAACTGTCAGCTTGACTTTCAAATTCAGTTAAACCAAGAATTGACAACTATCCTTTACAATGACATCTCAATCAATCCACTCACTAAAGGAAGTACTGTATTCTGTTTATTTCACTCTTTCTTTTTATTGTTTGTTATTCAAAATGCTTTTATACTAATTAACTAAAACAAACCTGACCACTTCTCAAGTTGTCACTGCAATTATCCAAATATGACAGATCTCAATGTCCACAGCTCCTGATACTCACAGTCAGCAACTACGACAGCTTACTCCTCCAATAGCCAAAACTACATCGCTCTGTCACCCTTCAAAATACATCTAACCTGTCAAAACTCCAACAGAAAATGTCCAAATCAAGTAGATACTCCCATCAACTTCCTTCTAAACGATCGGTCCGTCTTCCAAACAACCACCAATGTCACCAATAAATATTAATTATCGCTTACATGAACCGTTAAATCCAAGTCCATCCAATTCTTCTTGTTATTTGTGTTTTATTAACTGTATTGCACAATCTCTTCACCGATTGTAATGTTTTATTATTTCATAATTATATTTTCATATTTTCACCCCGTATATTTGTTAATAGCCTATTTATTTATATTTTACCAAAGATTCGTATAAAATAAGTCATAATTTCAAAATTTTTTATTAGCGAAATGAGTTTTTCAAAATTTTATGTACATTTTTTTATAAGTTGTTATTCTAACTGCCAAACAAAATCTTATCTCTGATGGTTACTATTCTTACTGCTCTCGTAAAATATAAAATGTCTTAACTATTATATGTTACGATCCATTAATATTAAAGCAAGCATAATTGTCAATATAACCTTGGTTTACACTTTTTATCATAGTTAACCTCAATCATCAAAATTAAATATTCAATTTCTATTTTATTGTCACATCTACATTAATAATTGTCTCAATTTTAATATCTCTCAATTATGTTAAAATTAATACCCATCTTATTTAAAACCCCTCAACATTTGGTTGTATTGATCTTCCAAATTTATCATTATTTTTATTTTTATTTAACCACTATAACAAATAGAGTAGTTGTATCATAACATAATTCCTCAATTAAGAAAAATATTTAAGTAAACTAGTTTTATTTAAAATTTCTTTTTTTAATATCTCTATTTCAAAACTACAACATTCAATAACCATCCATTATCTCGTGAAAGAAAATTTTTTAACAATCAAAATCATTTATATTTCCATAGTAACATTTTCACATCTTAAACAAAGAACAATTCTTGCAATATTTATTTTCATTTTTACAAGCAAGAATTTTTTAAATTCTGCGAGTATATAAATAATAAAAATTCGATATTATATGAAACATCACATTCTTTTCTCAATATTAATTATTTACCATTGTTATTCTTGATTATTTCATTATATTTTTTCAGTGCAATCATATACGTTTTAACATTAAATTCTTTAAATTCGTTTATAGCAAGTTTCTGAAATTTTCTGCTTTTCCTGTATTTTCATAAATCATGTTAATATTTCCTGTTATCCATTTCTTCTGTCTTATTTTTAAAATTTAAATTATTCTTTACCAATATTCTTTTCATCCAACAATTACCTACCTTTGGTATAATTCTTCAATTCAAATTATTATTATTTCTTGTTAATTACCATACCATCAAACCTTTTTCTTTGTCTCTGACTCCTTTTGGCTCAGCAACAATTATTTATCTTGGCAGCCCACTTTTGGGTTCTGTTCCAAGATTTATTACCTTATTGTTGAATTATAATTCATTTCTCTTTACTTGATTCACATTTAATAATAATACAAAATTCTATCATCATATTCATTATATCTTTACTTATTAACATTCAATCTTCCCGTTTGTAGCAGAAACTTTCCTTCTATATAATAATAAATCCATCTTATTTGCTTTTATCCCACTGGGTTTTAAAAACGTATAAATGTTTCAAATTAATTTTTTTTTTTTTCAATAAGGCTATTGCACCAGTATCTATTAATCAAAATATTCATTATTATTTCAATAAACTTTTAAAAATTATTACATTTGTGATGTTTCATATTTAATTGTATTTTTATAACCATTTTGTACTGAATCATGAAAAACAAACCTTAAAATTACCATTTAACATATTTACAATCCGAGTTATAATTGTCATCTTAAATACGAGGGGCTATCTAAATATATCCGGAATCTCATAATAAAAATATTGGCGCAACAGTAAATCATTTATTTTTCAACATACGAACCTCCAATGCTAATACACTTTTCGTATCGTTTCTCTAAACATTTTAAACCGTTCAAAAAATATTCTTTCCCTTGACGCTGAAAATGGGCCTCTGCTGCTGAGATCATTTCGGGAATGTCCTCATACTTGTTTCCACGGAGGTCACGCTTAAGGTTTGGAAATAAAAGATAGTCACACGGACTTAAATCTGGACTATACGGTGCATGCTTTAAAAGTTGGAATCCGGATTCTCGAATTGCATCCTTGGAAACTGCAGCTTGGTGAACAGCTGCGTTGTCCTGCAACAGAAGCACACCAGCAGCAAGTTTTCCGTGTCGCTTCTCTTTGATAGCTGCACGTAACTTCTTGATTAAGTTGGCGTAATAGGAGCCAGTCATAGTGGTTTTTGGTGGCAGGTAGTCGGTAAGCAAAATTCCCTTACAGTCGGAAAAAATTGTAGCCATAACCTTTTTTGCTTAAGCTTGGCTTCGAAATTTTTTCGGAGGCGGAGAATCGGCATGTTTCCACTGCATGGACTCTTTTTTTTGATTCAGGGTCCCAACATCGCAGCCACGTTTCATCATATATCAGTAGCCGTAAAAAATTTTTTTCTTTATCGCTATTTATGAGAGCCAGGTTCTCGGAAGCACATTCGACCCGACGTTGTTTGTCGAACACAGAAAGGTTTTGCGGTACCCATCTTGCAGAGACTTTGGAAAGCTTGAGATGGTCGTAGAGAATTCTGGAAATAGAACCATAAAATAGCCCAGTTTCCGCTCTTATTTCCCATATCTTCATTCGTCGATTATTCATCACCAGCTTTTCCACAGCTTGAACGTTTTCATCGCAGACGGCGTCTAGATGTCGCCTTGGCCTTGCTTCATCTAGAGTCCCTATATTAATAGAGTACCGCAAACCCGCCATATTTGCTCCGAGAAAAAGGCGGGAAACTTAAAATGACAAGGTGACGCGACGTTTTCAATTACAGTGTATTTTTCATGTTTTAAAGCAAATATGCACATTAACGATAATATTAGAAAAAGAGTTACACTACACAAGGGAAAAAGAAGCTGGAGTATAATACTACTTAGTTTCTTTAACAATTAGCATTTCATAACCTACAGCTTTAGGTAGTAATTCTTTTACGTTTGAAGTTTAGATCTGTGTTTACTGATTTTAAGTTGTATACAAGCAAGTACAATATATTTAAACCATGATATATATATAAGTAGTACCTACCTAATTCTACTTTCAAGGATTTTTATGTCACAATTATTTGATATTAGTGGCGCTCCTTTAAAATAAAAATCTTTTGAGATAATAGATCTTAACCCTCCAGTACCCGTTCAAAATTCTAAGACATCAGTACCCGCACCGGTCTGGCAGTCCGACACCCCTGCCCCTCTGCCACCTCCATAAAAATATCTTATGGCATTAGTTTCTTGTTCACTAGCGTCTTTATAATCAGATATTTCCTGTTCAATGTCACTGTTCATTTCCCTAGTTTCCAATAAATTATCTTCGTCAGACGATGTCACATCATCATAAAACGCGTTGTCGACATCCTCCTCCGCTATTATATCTCGCATCGTCGTTTTCAAGTCGCGCCTGTTCTTTCTCATAAAATCTGCCATGACTATAATAATGTTTTAGTATAACAGTGTTACTAAAAATGCAGAAAATATTTCCTTCTCCTCACATTGGTCGTATATCAAAGGTAAAAATAAAAACAACTCGGGTACCTGCTTCGGTCTCTGAAACCGAAATTATAAATAACTTTTAAACCACTGCACGCACGAACTCAAAACTGCATACGGATCTTCAATGGCAATATATAGGAAGGTAGTGAAATGGGCGGTAAACTAACGCTAGCACATTAAGTGTTTGCTCGGTCTCACAGACCGTAAACGGGTACTGAAGGGTTAAGAAATGAATTTAAGTAAATGACTATTATTTATATTAAACAGAAACATGCAAATTGTTTGTAATCGTTTTACTCTTGAACATAACACTTTAATATAATACATCTGTACAGTCATTTTTGCAAGGACACGCATTGTAATGCTTTTACTGATGTCACGAAACTGTAAATTGCACTACTCAAATCTCAGACTTCCTCAGTTTCGAAACCTATAAAATAATTTTCATTATAATATACCATTTACATAATTCGTATTTCATACTTAGCTACCACAGTCACTTAAATGTCTGGCACGTGATTGTATAGTAGGGTTTACAGAAGGTTAAGATTCAGCTAAAAAACATTACGTATTCTCGCTTTTCTTGGAGGAGGGCTGTAAATATGTGTTGCTGTAAAGGTGGGAATGGAGTTCCATTTTAATTAATTTCTTATTGTCAATTCTTTCAGATTCAAATTAATTTTCTTTAAAATGTGCCTGAAACAAAATTATGATACACATTGATAAAAGTCACTTGCGTTAATGGAAAATGTAAAAGTAAAACTGAACTTACTTCACAAATACTTGCTCTAAGGGGCAATTTTTCTTTATACATTTTAACCAGATTAGTTCCTTGGAGTATGTAGAACAATCTAACCCCGTTTTCGGAACGATTTTTGCAACAGGGCACACAGCAGCCCGGCATTTTCTATCTATAATTAATACTTGTTAATTTTTAAAGTATGAAATGTGCACTGAACTTGCACAAAAAACGAAGAAACACTGAAGTATAACCACAACTTCGAATTCGAACTGAATTATTTGACATACGCACAGCTGTTACGAGGCGATAGTAGCAGCAAATATTCCCATTTCTAGAGCCAGCAATATGGAAGGAGAGAAAAATTAATGCTTTTGTTAGGGCCTACACACATTTTTTACATTACACAGGAATGTTTGTACTAAGTACACACAAATCTTAAATCTGCAAATAACTTAAATTAGTACCTTTGTACAAATATATGGTTATAAACTTTTTTAATGCAGGTGGATTTTACTATCTCTAGGAACATTACACGGTTTTACATTTGGAATGTTTGCTGCGATTAGCGTCTCGTGATTTTACAGTGTATCCGCCATATTTGCTCCCAAAATACAAAACACTGGCGCAATCAATTGCGGTACTCGATTAATATAGGGACTCTAGCTTCATCTTGAAGCGATTTTCTTCCATGTTTGATTTCGCCGATCCAAAAGTAAACTTGCGTTTTTAAAAGAGCTTTACCACCATACACAGTAACAAGTCGTTGGTGGATTTGTTGTGGAATAACTCCTTCCAGCGTAAGAAATTCTACGACGGCAAGTTGCTTAAAACGTATTTCATCCATATTTCTGACACCTTGTAAACTTTAAACGTCAGCGTAAACAAAACAAATGAATACACACAAACAAAACTCAGCACCTACGTGTAAAAAGCTTCAAAGAATATTGTAGAAATAGATAATTTGAATTTCGGTAACTACAAATATGAGATTCCGGAAATATCTGGATACTCCCTCGTATCTTCCCATTTTAATGCTATGCCATAACGTAGCATTTTTATTCCATAGTTGCTCTCCTGTCGCTTCTTTAATACTGTCTTTTAGTCTTTGTCTCAATGTGCCCTTCTTTGTCTTCTTCGTGTGCTTATTTATTTTTATTATATTACTGTGTCCTGTACTTCTGCTTACTTTATGAACTCCATTATATCTTCCTGCATATTTACTATTATCACTCATACTTAAAATTTCTCTTCTAACTGTTTCAGTTTTATTTAATAGTAATAGACTTGTGTCATATTCATTTACTCGCATCCGTTTTTTATATCCAGCATTTATTTTGCTTGTTTGTTCATATTCTTCCACGATAACCTTCTCTGGTTCTGGTGCCTGATGAATTTTTTCTTCCTCACTGTTGTGGTAAACAAATCACCTATAACAACATATTCCTCGTCATTGCTGTCTTGTCTTTTCTGTTTTTCCTCTACATTGATTTCCATAGCATCCTCATCCTTACTTACCTTTTTGTCTAATTTTTGATTTACTTTATTTGGTCCTGATAGTAATTCTTGTGTTTCTAATTGTGACTTTTCCAAATCTCCTTTCATATCTTCGTTTGATTCTTCCAAAATTAATTCGTTTTTATAATCGTTATTTCGAAATCTAACTTCTAATTTTCCTTCAACTTCTTCCTTGTTATTATTTAACTTTTCTCCTACTTTTTGGTTCAAAATGTCTTCCATTTATTTAATTTCTTCCTGCCTTTCTGCTCTCACATCATCCTTAATTTCATTCTTGTATTTATTCAATATCATATTAATTTTATTTATTTCTAGTTGTAGTTCCTGTTTATCTTCAAGTAGCACCTTATTAAATTCTTTTTTAAACTCCTTCATTTTCTCTTCCATCTTATCTGCTTGTGCTTTTTGTTCTTGCAACTTATCTGCAGTACTCTTAATGACTTCCTGTAATCTGCATTCCCTTTCCTCAGCATCCTTCTTCTTTCCTCTGCTAATTCCACAATTGACTGTTGCAATTCCTTTTTCAACTCTTCAGTAGTTTTCTTACTTTCCTGTGCAGTTCTTTCAATTGCTGCTTACAACCTACCTTCCCTTTCCTCAGCATCCTTCTTTGACTCTGCTACATCTTTCTTACTGGCTTGCGTTATCTTCTCTGCAGTTTTTTCAATTGACTGTTGTAAATTTTCTTGCAATCTTCTATTTTCCTCTGCAATTTGTGTCATAAATACCATTAACTTCTCCATATCGATTATTTGTTTTCCTGTTGATTCCTGCTGAATCCTTATCGGATCACCTTGTATTATTTCCTCTACTCCAACTTCAGCACCACTCTCTACCACTTCCATTTCTTCTTGTCGTTCGTCTTTTTCGTCTTCAGTATTTTTGCTTTTTCTTGTAACCCTTTTGTCTGCTATATTTTAGTTTAAATTTTCAAATGTACCTACCTTACCTTACCGATCTTTATATTCAATTGTAAATCTTTATATTTTGTTCACCAATTGGACCTTTATCAAATGCTTTAGTTATTCTTATTAATTGTCCTATTCTGTTACTTTATTACTCTCAAAAGAACTCAATTATGATACGTTTTTAAATTATGATTGTTTTTTACAATCCTGTTTCTTAATTTACAATTGTTAATAACAAATTAACCATATACTTGGTTTATCAGTTACAATCAAACCCAAAATTGCCCCAAGTTTGCATCGTCATGAATATGAAATATCAATTGCCCCACGTTGGGCGCCATTTATTTATGTAGTGCAACTCTACTTTTTACTATCTATTACTTATGCAATAACTCAATGCTTGATATGCCTATTTTAAATTAGTATTTTCCCTTTTATTTTTTTTAAATCAATTTACTGTTAACTAAATATCATAATTGAGACACTTAGGGTCGGGTTCGCCAATCTAGTTATCTATTAATTAAAATTCAACTCTTAATTGTGCTTTTATGAATACTAAATGACATTAACTGTCAGCTTGACTTTCAAATTCAGTTAAACCAAGAATTGACAACTATCCTTTACAATGACACCTCAATCAATCAATTCACTAAAGTAAGTACTGTATTCTGTTTATTTCACTCTTTCTTTTTATTGTTTGTTATTCAAATGCTTTTATACTAATTAATTAAAACAAGCCTGATCACTTCTCAAGTTGTCACTGCAATTATCCAAATATGACAGATCTCAATGTCCACAGCTCCTGATGCTCACAGCCAGGAACTACGACAGCTTACTCCTCCAATAGCCAAAACTACATCGCTCTGTCACCCTTCAAAATACATCTAACCTATCAAAACTCCAACTGTTCGTAGAATCTGATCCTGCCCCTTTTATTAATGTTACTGCCACGCCAATAGACTCCTGGTAAGTTTCATTATTATAGATGATTCCAAACTAATCCTCTTTATTCTTCAGCTATTACTTTGGATCCAGCACTACCCACAGAAAATGTCCAATCAAGTAAATACTCCCATCAACTTCCCTCTAAACGATTGGCCCGTCTTCCAAACAACCACCAATGTCACCAATAAATAATAATTATCTCTTACATGAACCATTAAATCCAAATCCATCCAATTCTTCTTGTTATTTGTGTTTTATTAACTGTATTGCACAATCTCTTCACCGATTGTAATGTTTTATTATTTCAATATTATATTTGCATATTTTCACCCCGTAGATTTGTTAATAGCCTATTTATTTATATTTTACCAAAGATTCATATAAAATAAGGCATAATTTCTAATTTTTTTATTAGAAAAATGAGTTTTTCAAAATTCTGTGTACATTTTTTATAAGTTGTTATTCTAACTGCCAAACAAAATCTTATCTCTGATGGTTACTATTCTTACTGCCCTCTTAAAATTATTATTAAAGCAAGCATAATTGTCAATATAACCTTGGTTTACACTTTTTATCATAGTTGACCTCAACCATTAAAATTAAATATTCAATTTCTATTGTATTGTCACATCTACATTAATAATTGTTTCAATTTTAATATTTCTCAATTATTTTAAAATTAATACCCATCTTATTTAAAACCCCTCAACATTTGGTTGTATTGATCTTCCAAATTTATCAATATTTTTATTTTTATTTAACCACTATAACAAATAGAGTAGTTGTATCATAATAATATATATAATTTTCGGTACAGTACAGAACAAAACATTCAGGAAACAAATCAGTGCATCTGAGGAAACTAATATTAACATAAAAGGAAACATACTTTTTCTAGAAACACCTTCTAACATAATTAGTTTATTGATTGAATCGAAATACAAGGATAGATTTCCTCCTTAATTGTAAAAATAACAATAAAAATAATAGGCAATTGCACAACAATGTAATTAGCGAAAACAGGCTATAAGCACTTGCTTGGTACAACACAATTTGTTACACATACACTTACTGCACCACTGCGAGTTAAAGCTTGCTTATAACCGTCTTTGAAGTAATAGAGATACTATTAACCATCTCCTCTAGCAATCTGTTCCAAGCTCGGAAAACTCTTGACAAAAAATGTTGACGAACTGTTGGTTGGAATTTCTGCTTCGATGGCTTGAACCAGTGCCCCTCAAACGTTCATCATGGTTACGTACATACAGAAGCGATAGATCCCATTATAAATTGGGGAACAATGAGCACTCTTTTGCCTATGAATGACATGCTATAGGCAAACATCTGTTGCCCTTCTAATAAAATTTTGTTAAAAAGGGTCTTCCCATTAATAAAAATAATAATAAATAAATAAAAATTTAACAGTTTATTAGTTCTCATTTTCAGTGAACTCCCAGGAGATAGCCTTCCTTATATATTATTATATAATAATAATAATTGTCTTTATTGTTGTTGATGCAACATACGGTGGAGTTCAGTAAGATCAACGTCTTGCTGAGCTTCCACTAAACCGTAAAATAACAATATAACTAATTCTAAAACTAAAGTATACAGACTTATTTGCATGTTACAGTCACCCAGATGCATGGCCATCAAACCATTAAACCTTACTTAACAAATAGTACGAAAACTAATTTTTATTTGTAAGAAAAATATTAATTTAATTTTTTATTATTATATTTAATTGGTCTACAGCAGCTGCGCCTGCTTTACGTTTTCCAAATAGCACAACCTGGGATTTGGAAGGGTTTATTGTTAAGACAATGCTTTTCAGCGGTGTCGATTAAATTTTGTAAAACAGCATTAACTAAATTATTGGCATTCGCAATTTTCTTTGACTCGAAAGAGTAGAAGATCTGTGTATCGTCCACGTAAAAATGATATTTACATGAATATATATTATAGTTGAGATTCGACGTATACAGCATATAAAGTAGCGGACCAAGTATCGATCCCTGAGGTACACCAGTTATCACACTACATAAATTAGAAATTTGGTTATCTAATTTGACTAACTGAGATCTTCCTGACAAATAATTATTGAAAAAAGGAATTGCACCTTCTCCAAGTCCAAGAAAATGTAAAATGGCTAACATTTCATGGTTTAACGTACCAAACGCCTTAAAGAGGTCCAACAACACACGAACTGTCAATTTCTTATTATTATCTATAGCAGTTAGTATGTCGTCAGTTATATGTGATAATGCATAATGCGATACTACAACTGAAACCCTTACGAAATCCTGACTGTTTGTGGAAGCAGCGCATGATCATTTAAGAAATTAGGTACTCAGTTGTAGATTAATGACTTTTTCCAGGATTTTGGAAAGAACAGGTAATATAGGCAAAAAACACTTTGTTCTAGACAGAAATTAATAATATGTGTTATACTATATTTGATAAGGAAAGGACAGCTCAATTTAATTAGTTGAATACTTATGCCGGTGTAGCCTACGGATCTGGATGTAATAAATTTAATTACCTTTGCTACTTCCTCATTTAATACCATTCTGAAGGAAAAACGTGAATTTTGTTCTACCTTACAGTTGCTCTTATAATAAACGTATTTCGATCAGGGTTTCTAGTTATTTCCCTTATCGACTCTATAAAATAATGATTTATTTTATTTACATCTTGTAAATTGATAGGTAAGTTTGGTTTTTGTTTTACATTGTAAATATTGAGATCTCTAAGATTTTTCCACAGGAGCTGATGATTACGATTTCAAATGCGATATTCTAAATAGGCCTTTTTTCCGTTCTTATAGCATTTGTGGTGAAATTCCTTAATAATTTATAGTAACTCCAGTGATGGACCAGTTTTGTGCAGTTGAACTTCGCTAAGACATTGTCACGCAACTTTTTCAGAAGCTTAATATTGTCAATTAACCAATGGGAAAGACGTTTAGATAATCTCGCCGTTTAAACAGGAGCATGTAGTAGGTACATCCAATAATTGAAGTAAATTTTCGTTAAAAATGTTTACTTATCATTAATGTTATTTATATTAAAAATTATGTTCCAAGGTAAAACTTCAAGATCTGTTTGATATTTATCAACATCAAAATTTTTGAAATCACGGTATGTTAAGTGTATGAGCCAGAGTTGACACTGACTCGACTTTTAATTTTGCAAAATATAAGTGAGTGGTCTGAAATTCCATGAGTTGGTACAACACCCACATCCATAACTGAATCTCTATTAGAAACAGCAAAAATATCTAGGAAAGTACTAGATGTGGGTGTGTTATACGCGTTGGACTGTTAATAATCTGATGAAGATTAAACAAATCGACAAAATTCGAGAAATAAATTGATTTAGAATTTAAAAGATAAGTAAATCAATATTAAAATCTCCTGTATCACATCATCACAACGCGGTATCACGCCAGTTAAAGATTTCTCAACTTCTTCAAAAAAGTCTTTTATATTGACCCAGTCAGGCCGGTAACCAACCCCTAATACAATTACCTTTCTTACTATCTTGATTTCAATCCATAATTGCTCTGATAGGTCGATATTAAGAAATTTATGTTGAAAGTTGTTTTTTACATAAAATGCCACTCCACTTCCTCTCATACCAGTTCTGTCTAGACGTATATCCATAAATTCTTACTGCTTCATCTAATATCCTAGCTGATAGCCATGTCTCACTAACTGCAACAATGCTAAAAGAATACTGAAATATAATTTCCCTAACAAAATCAATGATATATCGTAGTTTGACATGCAATTAGTTCTTATGTAAATCTACTTTAAGGACTTTTGTATTTAATTCAGAACAAATAAGTGGATCGCTATGAACGTAGCTGTGACGTATTTCTTACATGATCAAGCTCGATTAGTTAATTAATTTAAGAAATGAGAGCAAGTTCCACAAAATCCAAAAAAAAAAAAAAGTAACAGTGTTAATTAAATAAAATAATTGCTACTCAACATGTTATTTATAGTAATAACAGGATAATAAAAAGCGAATTCATGTATCATAAGCAAAGAATCAAATATTTTTGTAAATAAAGCAATTTTAATTGTGTGTTTAAATTATCATCTATTATTATTATGAGTGCCTAAATAAATTTGCTTCCTATTATCCTGCAATTCTAACACTGTTACGACGACAGCATTTTTCCAGATCATCAACCTTATCTTGTAATGCACTCTTATCCTTGGTAAGATTAGCAACTTCAGAAGTCAACTTAGCTATACGTCCATTCTGCTCCTCACGCGCTTTATTAAGATTGTCCAGTAAAGCTTCAAAGCGTTTATTAGTAACCATGATTATAAATGCTTTATCTTAAAATAAGAGATTTACAGTTTCGGTGATTAGCTCTTGATACTCCCCTTTTTAGCCCTGCGTTAAAACCATTTTTGTGCACAAACGGAACTTGTATCTTTTCTTCCCTACAAATCAACTGCGCCACGACTGCTCGCACACGTCTATCCACTAAGACAGCGCATACTCTTATCAAATTCAAGAGAAAGCAGCTCCATAATAAAGTGTTTCTGCATTTTTACTGGTAATGGCTGAATTGAACTTACATATTCATTAAATATTAACACAGCTTTTCTTCATTTCATTTGACAGTTTTAAAACATCTTATATTCAAAGATCCCATGTTATTAGCAGTCCTTTTAATGAATGCATTCTTATGAAAGTTACATAATCATTTTCACATTTCTACTCAGGCCTATTCTTACAAATATATCACAGGTTTAAAACATTCTTAAATTCCCATTCATACGATTCAACAAATCATGTTTCTATGTTGTCTTAAATTTACAAACAATGAACAAAAATAAGGAACTCCCCCTGTATGTTTCCTCAAATAAAAAACTAAGCTGCTTTTCTGAGTTGTTTTATATCCATAACTGCAATATAAATAGATATGGCTCCACATGAACTAAATTACATTTGCGTACTGTTTTATAGTCGCAAATGAACAAATAAGGTTTTTCTTGTGTATGCTTCCTTGCATGCTCACACAACCATCCATAATGTGCTGATTTAAAATTGCAAATATGGCCAGTATGTTTCTTCATATATGTTTAACTAAATTACCTTTCTGTGTTGTTTCATACTCACAATTAAAACAGGAATAAGGTTTTTCTCTAGTATGTTTCTTCATATGTCTAACTATGTCACTTTTGTATGTTGCTTTATACTTACAAATAGAACATGCATAAGGTTTTTCTCCAGTATGTTTCTTTATATGGGCAACCAAATTACACTTCACTGATGCTTTATAATCACAAATAGAACAAGAATAAGGTTTTTCTCCAGTATGTTTCTTCATATGTTTAACTAAATCACCGTTCAATGATGCTTTATACTCACAAATAGAACAGGCTTAAGGTTTTTCTCCGGTATGCTTCTTCATATGTCTAACTAAATCACTTTTGTATGCTGCTTTATACTTACAAATAGAACATGCATAAGGTTTTTCTCCAGTATGTTTCTTCATATGTGCAACCAAATTACACTTCACTGATGCTTTATACTCACAAATAGAACATGCGTAAGGTTTTTCTCCAGTATGTTTCTTCATATGTGCAACCAAATTACTCTTCACTGATGCTTTATAATCACAAATAGAACAAGAATAAGGTTTTTCTCCAGTATGTTTCTTCATATGTTTAACTACATCACCTTTCTGTGATGCTTTATACTCACAAATAGAACATGCATAAGGTTTTTCTCCGGTATGTTTCTTCATATGTGCAACCAAATTACTCTTCATTGATGCTTTATAATCACAAATAGAACAAGAATAAGGTTTTTCTCCAGTATGTTTCTTCATATGTTTAACTACATCACCTTTCTGTGATGCTTTATACTCACAAATAGAACATGCATAAGGTTTTTCTCCGGTATGTTTCTTCATATGTGCAACCAAATTACTCTTCATTGATGCTTTATAATCACAAATACAACAAGAATAAGGTTTTTCTCCAGTATGTTTCCTCATATGTTTAACTAAATTATCGTTCTGTGATGCTTTATACTCACAAATAGAACATGCGTAAGGTTTTTCTCCAGTATGTTTCTTCATATGTTTAACTAAATCACATTTCTGTGTTGCTTTATACTCACAAACAGAACAAGAATAAGGTTTATCTCCAGTATGTTTCTTCATATGTTTAACTAAATCACCGTTTTGTGATGCTTTATACTCACAAACAGAACAGGAATAAGGTTTTTCTGCGGTATGTTTCTTCATATGTGCAACCAAATGACTCTTCTGTGATGATTTATACTCACAAATAAAACATGCATAAGGTTTTTCTCCAGTATGTTTCTTCATATGTTTAACTAAATCACCGTTCTGTGATGCTTTATACTCACAAACAGAACAAGAATAAGGTTTTTCACCGATATGTTTATTCATATGTGTAACCAAATTACTTTTCTGTGATGCTTTATACTCACAAATAGAACATGCATAAGGTTTCTCTCCAGTGTGGTTCTTCATGTGTTTAACCAAATTACTTTTCTGTGATGCCTTATACTCGCAAATAGAACAGGCATAAGGTTTTTCTCCAGTATGTTTCTTCATATGTTTAACTAAATTACCGTTCTGTGATGCTTTATACTCACAAATAGAACAGGCATAAGGCTTTTCTCCAGTATGTGTCTTCATATGTGTAACTAAATCACGTTTCTGTGTTGTTTTATGCTCACAAACAAAACAAGAATAAGGTTTTTCTCCGGTATGTTTCCTCATATGTTCAACCAAATTACCTTTCTGTGTTGCTTTATACTCACGAGTTAAACAAGAATAAGGTTTTTCTCCCGCATGTGTTCTCATATGCTCAACTAATGTCTTTTTCTCAGTTGCTTTATACTCACAAACGGAACAAAAATTAAGTTTTTCTCCTGTGTGCAAACACATATGTCTGTCTAAACTACTTATTGTAGTGGTTTTATAATCGCAAATAGGACATGAATGAATTTCTTTTGTAAGTCTCACATTTCCCAATAAACTACTTTTGTTTTCTTCATATTTGGAGACCTTGTAGGTACTTGGATCTTCTAAGCTTTTATATGCTACACTTGTAACAAATGAATCGTCTTTTGCATAAACTTCCTCCAGTTCTGGATACCTAGCAAAAGATTCATCTTTTATATCAAGTTCACTGTGTGTTGCACACATAGCAAACAATTGGTCTTTTGTATCAACTCCTTCTTGTTTAATATTCAATTCGTCATAGGTGAAGTTGTCGAAAGTGCCAATTTCCGGGTGTAGTAAATTGCCTATTACATCGCTTTCTTTGAGTTCCAGTGGTTTCTGCAATTTGTTGGCCATTGTATTACAGGAATTCTTCAGGTCAATATATGTTAGACAAAATATCTGAAAACCAGATGCAATAATTAACTTAATTAGGTTAAGTTATTTTGCTTCTTCTAAAGTACTCAAAAATTTTAATTATAATACTTCCACTTACATAGAATATAGTTTAGGGATGCGAATTTATATAGAGTATCTCATTCACTGAATACATAACACCAAAATCCTTTAATCAACAGACTGCTATTAGTAATATATTATTGATAACATGGTAGGTTCACCAGATACAGTTGAATTCAAATTAACTACACTACTCAAATGTACAAGGTATCCCACAATCGGATAACCATAGAGTAACCAATTATTCATTGCGATTATTTAAGATTATTTCCATCATATCCATAATAATGCATAATCACTATGGTTTGTGTCAGTTTATTAATGACAAAAATTCAAACTGCAAAATTTAGCCGTGGTTAAAAATGTGTCAAAATTTTATGGCTTGTGAATAACTTTAACATGATTATTAAATTTTGCTTCACCAACTGGAGTTTATGTATTTGTTCAGGAAATAATAACGCCGAACATCCCGCGTGCATGTAAACTAGCCTGAATAAATTTTGACGATTTCTTATTGAGTGACAAATTTACTTGACAAATTTCTTGGCAAAGCGTTCTGACAGAAAACGTCAAAATTTAATCGGCTACTTTGATGCACTTGGGTTATTACTGTTGATATAACGTTTCTGTAATCATGTAGATAGTGGATCTTATTTAATTAATAAAGTTGCAACATTATGTAATAAATAAAACATTGGTGTCATGATACGGATCAGAAAGCAATTCTTTAATGTCAATGCTTTGTTTGTGTTCTTTGGTAGTTGTTATGATTTAGACAGGAAAACTAAAATCTGAGTGATTCCGTAATTGTTATATAATGTTTGATGCTTTCGCGGTATTTGAATAACCAAGAAACTACCTAGAAAATATGTTCTACTATCATTAAATATAGTATCCTTATATACCAATAGAACTAGCAATTTAATCTGTAGAAAACCATTGAAATAAAATAAAAGAATTTACAAAAATACCTAAAAAATTAATTCATAAATGCTTTAAAATTTGTCCTTAATAATACATATTTTCCAACAAAAACTATATATACAGATGCAGCAGGCCACTAGGACCATAGCAAAAGCAAGGAGACTTCACATGTGGCCGTTATAGTATTTAAAAAATTGGAAAATCGTATATATACCTTGTATTTATAATTATCCTAACGACCTACATCTATCGTACATTGATTGTTCGTCTGTTAAACAACACGACGGTTACATGCATATTCTTCTTGCTTTTGCAATGGTCCTAGCAGCCTGCTGCATTCTGTATACATAATCACAAATTTTAATGGATTTGGAAAAAATGTCATTAAAAATAATCAACAAAATTCACTATATCAAAGATACGTTGACGATATCATAATGGGAGCAAACAAAAACGAAATAATATATATTTTTCAAAAATTTAACAACACTCATCCAAGATTAAAATTTACTATAGAAAATGAAAACAATAACAAGTCAATAAATTTCCTATATTTAACTTTAGCAAGGTGATGGCAGTATTAGCACAAATTGGTATAGAAAACAAACAAAAACAAATAGATACTTAAATTTACATTCTAACACAACAATAAATTAAAAAAGTGTAATAGCAGGATTAGTTGACCGAGCAATACTATTATCTAGTAAAAAAATCATAATTCCAATTTAAAAATAATCACAAACATGCTCCTTTTAAATAATTACCTACTCGAGTTTATAAACAAAAATATCAAAACTAGAATTAAAATTTTACAAAAACGTAACAACCAAAACAATTCAATAAACTTACAACCAAATTTTTTAAGTAAGGAATTCAACAACAATCAAAAGGAAAAAAAGTTATACCACAATACCTTACATCCCAGATCTATACGAAAAAAGTTGTTAAAGAACTAAAAAAAGTCAGAATAATACTGCTTTTTAATTTAAAATTTCACATTATATATCAAGTAGATTGTATTAATTGTAATGCAACTTATGTAGAACAAACAAAACAATATCTAAAAAAACGTATGACACAACATAAACAATCAATAAAAACGATAATGATAAAGCCGGAAAAACCAAACACTGCTTTGTCTTAGCACGCCGTGAGCAATTTGCACAATTTCTATTTAAAAAACCCAAAAATTTTACACAATGAAGTACATTTAAAAAAACCTTCACTCTTAGAATGCATAGAAATAAAAATGTTTCCTAAAGCAGTAAGTTACAAATCTGACACTGAAACTTTAAATAATACATATGATAATATTAAAGAAAACTACCACAATTTTATATATTAAAAACTTTTTAAATAAATTTCATTTCTCATTTTCACTATTTCTTTCAATATTTTCAATAATAAATAATAAAAAAAAATTTGAACAACCTACACAAATTTAACAAATTTTTAAACAAATGGGATACGGTTTAACTAATACAATTAGGCCAAACTACGCATGCGCCAATGCCTTGAGCCATAATGACAAACTAAGCGGACGTCTTCAAAGACAGCTTTCACGTAACTTACAATTAATATACCAAAATCCCAATATTAGTAAGTAAAACCATTACAATATTGAATTTTATAACACTAATAGCTATGTATGCAACAAGTGCTAAAAGTTGATGTTTATGCACGAGACATGAAAATTATGAAGCGAAGCCGAAAGCTGGGTTTCATAACATGTCGAGTGGAGTAACACTTTTAGCACGAGTTTGTATACAATATTTTTTCTACGACCTTAAATTTTCTGTTATTAATCCATAAATGTCGATTTAACAAAGGTTTGCATTTATGACAGTTGTAATTTATGTCATAATACAGAGATGGCCTTGACGCACAGGTGAATGTTTGTGGAGCCAGTACTGTCAAAGTCAGTTATCAAAAATAATTATAATAGTACACATCTGACTGTATTCATTACATAACGCTTTAATTATTTAAAAAACACTTTACCTCTAGCGCAAGAAGTAACTAGAATAACTTTACAACCTCACTTTCAGTTCGAAATTGTAGTTTTACAACCTCACCTCGCTTTATAACACATGTGCTAAAAGTAAACAGCTGATCACATTTTAAACACGCTAAATTATAACACGTCACTTTTAGTGAATAAAGCTAACGCTAAAAGGCCTACTTTTAGTGGTGGTCGTAGAAAAAAATAGTTACAGCAAATTTCTCCTGAGAAGACTCAACAACTAAAACAAAAACCTGTGTTTGCATTGTAAAGGTCACGTGAAATAAAAATGGCCTGCCACTTCATAAAGAATTATTGGCAAAGCAGTTTGAACACAAAAATTTTATGTCTAACGGAAGATTTAGCCTTACACAAACAAATTTATATAATAAAACTAAAGGTCAGTATTTTAGTACTTATTTCGTTAATAATCATAACAAGTTTTCAACTAACTGTAATTTTAAACTTTCCAGATATTTAAAAATTTCCCAAATTAATAATTACTAAAAATTTAAATAAGAAAAATAGGTTCAGTGGTATAATAACACCAAAATAACCGCTTTTTATATCTAGACTTTATAAAAAATTACATCGAATAACCTCAAAATCAGGGTGGAAGAACACCAAAACATACGAGGAAAAAAGAGAAGAGGGAAGCTTAATAGAAAAAATTAAATAAAACACTCATCCATTAGGTAAATAACCATACCCAACTTAATCAAAGGTTTCTACTCAATTTAAATTACAACTTTTTCTTACTTAATTATATAAATCCTTTGGATTAATATCAATTTTGCTAACGTTAGTGATATAATTTTCTAGATAAGTACAGTCCAACAGGAAGCAAACTTATAATAATAAAGAAAACTTTTTAACTTAACAATAATACTACTATCGTTCGACTTTTAGAAGTAGTATGACGCTGTCCCAAGAGAAAAAATAAATAAAAATGATTTAAAATAGAACTTCAATTCCATAGTAAGTGAAATATTTGTTTAAAATAGTTTTTAATAAAAATTAAACCTTTTTGTCAACATTAAGTTACACCAAAAAAAGAATTAATAAAACTCAACTTTGCTGTTCGTGGACCAATAACCAAAACAAAATTATAATAAAATAAGAACACACCAATTACTGGGAGGAAAAAAGTAAACTCAAAATCAGGGTGGAAGAAACACCAAAACATAAGAGGAAAAAGATAGGAAAATATTTAATAAAAAACACTCACCCAAAGTTTTTCTTGTTTAATTTTATAAATAGTTTAGATTAATATCAAATTTTACCTTTTCAGTTTTATAATTTTCTTGATATTTAAGATCCAATAAGACCCAAGCTTATAATAATAACATATCAACTAAACATTAAAACCATAGACGTTCCACGTTTTAGAAACAACAATATACAAACCCAGGGGGAAAAATGAAGAAAGAGGAATTTAACAATAAAATATTCATTTCCATAGTAAGTTAAATATTGTTTTCCCGCTGCTGATCATGTAAGTCAGTGATACAGCCATAGTAACAAAACGTGTAAGTCTGTGATTATATTTATTTGCTGCTTTTCGTTGACAACGGAACTTAATATTATTATTAAGTTCCTAGGATAATAAAAGTGGCCTTAATACAAATCAAAAATTTTTCTCAACAGTAAGATACAACAAAAGATAAATAATTGGTGAAAATCAACTATACAGTTCATGGACTAATAACCACAACACCACAACGCACCTATTAGTTAAAAAATTTAATAAAAAAGAGGTTTTTCATTTTTTCACGTATCTAATATGTATTATGTTTTAATTTTAGATAATAGGATACATGTGTCTTCTAAAAGTTTGGCCCTAAATTTAAAAGTGTCTGAGGAAGCTAAATTAAATTAGCGAAACGTTACGTTAAAAGTTTGTTTCATTTTCAAATATTATTTAAACCCGTTCGACACAACTAATCAGTTACCTTATACCTATTAGTAAAGTAAATCAAAATATCAAAATTAGCTGAAAACATTCTTCCACTGAAAAATAAGACAAGTAATGTCTTGTTTTTACACTAAATTTTAAATAGTAATATAGCTGTAATCAACATTTAATAGATATGTTAATTTATTATTTGTAATGTATTTAGGTATAAGGTATAAGATATAATGTGGATGTGACCGGAACCGCCAATTAGAAGGAGATATGAAATGTTAGACATAAAATTATCATCGTTGGTCAGTACAAAATGAACCTTGTTAGTTCTGGCGGCCTCCACTTGGTCAGGTCTCTCTTAGGTATTCCATTTACAAACCACCGTGACCTACCCTGTATCACAATGTGATCTCTGAGGTGAAATATTGAATAAATAAACCAATTCTATCTGAATTTAGTACAAATTCTTTACTTATGCTATCAGGGCTATCAATTCAAAATCATTACCAACTTTCATGTAGGTATTTATAGAAAAAATTTATTAATTGTGATACACAGCTGTTTTTGAAATATTTAAAATAGAAAAAGAAAAATATTGGAATCAGTAATGTTTACCATGAAGGTTTTATACCTTTTTAAACTGTGTTTTGGCAAAAACTATTTTGGTTCTGTCTTTTAAATAGTTAAACTTAGCTGAATTTCATTCTCCGATTATGAAATGGAAAATTTTCTGGAAAAGGTATATAACCTTCATGGTAAACATTACTGATTCCAATATTTTTCTATTTTTTAATTTTAAATAGCTAGTTGTTGCGAGGGTAGATGGGGTTCGCACAGAAATATTTATTCTCGGAGATTTATGGCCTCCGGAATAAGATTTCGGAGTAATAATGCACAATAATGGAAAACACAGAATTTAATTAAAAGTAGCTATCGGAAATACAACTTTCAACAACAATAAAACTTTAAAAATATCCAAAAAAACACCTTTGGGAATCCAGCAGGATGTCGAAATTGATAAAGTGGCTGGGTTTTTTGTTCGTCTTGGCTGCAGGCTTGCGAAGCATTTAAGTGCGCTTGGTCCTAACTTCAATAGCGAGAGGCACTGCGAGCGGCCTCTATCGGGGTTTGGTCGGATCGTGAAGTATTTGAGTGCGCTTGATCCTAGCTTCGATAGCGTGAGGTACTGCGAGCGGCCTCTATCGGGGTTTGGTGCGCACTTGTGTTTTAGCGGGGACGAATGGGTGCGTCTTGGCTAAGACGCTGTGTTACAGGCTCCCCCTCTGGATCCAACGGCGTCCCGACGTAGGGTCCAGCTATAGGGATGGGACCTTGTTGTTTTCTTGGGCGGCCTCTTCTCCTTATGGGCTGAATGGCCTGGGGCAGTGTATCAGTCGTCCCTTGGTATGGGGTGAGGGCGGAGATGTGGTACTTGCCGGTCACTTTTCCGGGATCTCTTGGGTTTCCGACCTCGAAGGAAGTGGGAGAGACCTCTTGCAATACTACGTAGGGTCCGTCTCTTCTGGGGGTGAATTTTGCTGAAACCCCCTTTGCTGCGTTGCTCAAAGTGTGGCTGTCCACCCAAACTAGGTCTCCTGGTTTGTAGGGTTGGACGTCGCGTCGATTTTGGTCGGCGTAGCGTTTTCCTCTGTCCTGCTGCTGTTCCCTCGTTTCCCGAGCTTGACGGATGGTGTCCGTTAGTTTTAACAGGTACGGAGTTATCACGGGAATGAATGTGTCGGCAAGGATGATGCTTCTCTGGTCACGAGTGACGTCATCTGTACACCTAAGTTGTCGGCCGAATGTCAGGAATGCAGCTGTGTGTCCTGTAGATTGGCAGAAGCTGGTATTCATGGCAAAACGGACAGGGGCTAGTTTATCTGGCCACTGGTCATGTTGGTCTCGAACGAGCATGGCGAGCTGTGGTTTCAGATCCCCATTCTTTCTCTCGACCGGATTTGCTTGTGGACAGTAGACGGGGTTGAGGGTTTGTTTGATCTCTAAGCAGTGGACGACGTGTTGCATGATGCCGCTCACGAACTGCGTGCCATTATCACTACTTATTTTCCTTGGGATCCCATACCTCAGGAATACTTCCTCTATTAGTGTTTTTGCACAGGTCTCTGCGTCTGCTTTGCGGAGTGCAAAAAGTTCGATCCACCTTGACGCGATGTCCTCAATAATGAAGATCCATTTTTCTCCCGTGGGTGCTTCTGGAAGGGGACCAAATAGGTCTATGGCTAGATGCTCGAACCTCTGGGCAGGCGTAGGCGTTTGTAGAAGGCCAGCGGGCTTTAGGTTCGTAGCCTTGAAGCGTTGACAGTCGTGGCAGTGCTTTACGTAGTCCGCCACAAACTTTCTCATGCCAGGCCAGTAGTACCGGGTTGAGATGCGGAGGTAGGTCCGTTCTTCCCCGTAGTGACCTGCTTCAGGGGCGTCATGGTACTTTTGTAGGATTTCGGTCCTTTCTTGGGTGGGTACCACCTGTTGTGCTTCCTCGGCGTCAATGTCGGGGGAGTAACGGTATAGTACTCCACTATTCATCAGGTAACCTCGAGAGGTCCACTTGGCGTAGTCGACGGCTGCGGGCGTCGGATTCTCAAAGCAATCAATGATTTGTTTGACTTCCGGGTCCTGGAGTTGTCCCTTGCGGATGTCTCCGGCTGACCGAGTCGGGATGTTGATGGACACTGTACACACATCACACTTCTGCTCCACGGGATGGTCGCAAGCTGGCCTGGATAGGGTATCTGCTACCACATTGCTCTTCCCAGGAGTGTAGGTAAAGGTGATGTTGTAGGGCTGAAGAGCTAGGGCCCATCTGGCTAGGCGGCCTGTAGGCGACTTCAGAGTGAGGAGCCACTTCAGGGGTTGGTGGTCCGTGGCGAGGGTGATCGGGCTTCCTTCTATGTATCCTCGGAACTTGGTGACGGCCCAGATGACGGCAAGAGCCTCACGCTCCGTGGTGGAGTAATTACGCTCCGCTGGTGAGAGTAGGCGACTGGCATACTCCACGGGTCGTTCGTCTGGTCCTAACCCTTGAGCTAAGACGCCACCCAAGGCGTAGCGGCTGGCGTCCGTCCTTAGCGTAAAAGGGAGATTGGGGTCGGCCTGTCTGAGGATCGGAGCGGTGGTGAGGAGACGTTTCAGCTCCTCAAAGGCGGATTCTTGTGGAGGTCCCCATGTCCATCCCTGCGTCTTCTTTAAGAGGTTGGACAGCGGAGCGGCTACGCTGGCGAAGTTGGGAATAAAGCGGCGGTACCACGACGCCGTCTGGAGGAAGGACCGTAGCTGCTTGAGGGTCCGCGGCGTCGCGAACTTCAAGATGGCGGCTGTCTTTTCTGGGTCGACCCGTAATCCCTCTGAGCTTATAAAATGTCCCAGATACTTGGTTTGAGAGCACCCGAACTTGCACTTCTTTCGTCGGACATGTAGTTTAGAATGTTCTAGTTGTTTGAGGACGGTCTGGAGGTCCTGGATATGCTGTTCCCCATCGGCCGACAATACCAAAATGTCATCAAGGTAGGCGAGAATGGTTACTTCCGGTATCTTTGCCCGGAAACGGTCCATTGTTCGCTGGAAGGTAGCTGGCGCGTTCCGCAGGCCAAATGGCATCCGGTTGAAGCGGTACAATCCGAATGGAGTAACAAAGGCCGTCTTGTCTCGGTCCTCGGGACGGACCGATATTTGCCAATATCCGGCTCTTAGGTCCAGTGTGGAGATGACGTTGGCCTGAGTCGCGTGCAGGAGGTCATCCATCCTAGGTAGCATATAGGAGTCCACTGTTGTGATCTGGTTCAGTCTGCGGTAGTCTACACAAATTCGTGTTGACCCATCTGGTTTTGGGACCATCACCACCGCCCCGGCCCAGGGGGAATCACATTCTTGAATTACCCCTAGGGATAGCATCTCGTTGACTTCCTTCTTTAGGATGGCCTGTTTGTGGGGAGGTATCCGGTACGGGTGAACGGCAATAGGAGGGTGCGTACCGGTCTCTATGCGATGCTCGCCATAGGGAGTGGGTTCTCCCCCTAGATCGAAGCGGCTTCTATGGGCTCAAGCAGGCTGTTTACTTGTTGGCGTTGCGCCGGCGTCAGAGCTTCCCCTTCGGTGGGCGTGAGCTTGAGAGGTTCCGGGCTCACCAAGGCGATGTTCACTGAAGGGATTCTCCGGGGCGAGTGTGGGAAGAGGTGAGTCGGCAGCTCGTCTGACTCTGGGAACGCTGGATACACGTCGGATATAGCATCCGCGAAGATGGCATCGATTGCGACTGGGTCGTATTGGGAAGGATGGTCTTTAATTTCCATGTTCTCATCTTCATCCAGGCTCATTGCATCTTGCGTGTAGGGGAAAGCTTCCATTTGCTGTCGAGCTCGGATGGCTTTCCATCGGGGATCTGCACTATTTGATCCTTTCGCTACGTTCGCGTAAGGGCTGCTTTGGGGTGCGGCTTTCAACTTATAATCACCCTGCCATCTCTCTGCTTCAAAGGGGAAGACGAGCTCGGGCTGGTCCACAAAACTCCACACCTTCATGGGCAGATTCAGCAGTAGTCCGGCGTCCTCAATGAAGTTGACGCCCAGGAGCGTTCGGTTTGTGGCCTTCGGGAGGACCAGGAAGCTCGTCTCGATGTTTCTCCCGTTTAGCGTCACTGGAACCGTTGCTGTAAGGACCTCCTGGGGTCGGTTTTCTCCATCGGCTAGGACAAGGTTGATAAAGTGCTTACTGAACTTATATCCTTCTTTTCGCAGCGTATTATACAGGGTGTGACCCGCGATACTCTACTTGGCTCCCGTGTCAATGTAGGCGTGACCTGTTGCAGCTCCGATGCTTATTTGAACTATGGGGCGCGCGCGACCATGGAGTTGGGGGCTGACCATCTGATCCGCGAGAAAAAAACTTAATGTTGCGGATGCAACTTGGGCTGGTTTGCAAGTAGGGCACTGGCTTCTTATTATCCCAGGTGCTCCACATCCGAAACAGGCAATTGGAGGTTTGGCAGCTGGCTCCGGAAGTTTCTTGGCGCTGCTTGTGTTTTCTGCGCGTTTGCGTTTGTTGCATTCTTCCCAGGTGTGGTTTGGGTAGCGGCAGTATTCACATCGAGGCCTCTCGGGTTTTTTCCTTTTTTGCTGCTGCTGAGGTTCCACCTCTTCACTCTTCCTCAGCTCATTCAAGAGCTCTTGGAACGTACTGAAACCGGTTCTCGGGATTTTCTTTCGAATCCTTCGATGTAGGAGACCGTACACCATATCTAATTGGAAATCTTCGGTAATTTGCCTGTCCGCAGGGAGTTTGGCAAGGAGAGGTCTTTTCTCGCAGATGAAGAGTTCTGTGGGTGTCTCGTCGCCTTGCTCTGACGCGAAGATTTCTCTTAGGATCTGATGAGTAGGCTTGTCGGGTCCGTATGTTGTTTTCAGGGCTTCGACGGCTGCTTGCCAGGTGTGCACGTTAGATTTGACCCCTTGCCACCAAGTTGCCGCGGTGCCTTCTAATAACATTGCTAGACCACGAATCGCGTTCACTTCCGACACTTTCTCACAATCCTTGAAAACTATCACATTGTCTAGAAACGCGTGAATGTCTGTTTGTCCGTTGAATCCCGCACTGCACTTCGAAAACGACCCGGATTCTAGAGATGCTGGCTTGCTTTGCATTGCCGAGATCAACATTTGCATTTGTTCGAAGGACATTAACACATTCGGAACCTGCTCTGCAGTTCTTTCCACGTTGTTATCCATTGCTGCTTGAAGTTCTCGTTACTTTCTTATCTGAGATCTTGTTCTCGGATGGTTTGAATCTCCGGCCACTAGTTGGAGCGCCACTGTTGCGAGGGTAGATGGGGTTCGCACAGAAATATTTATTCTCGGAGATTTATGGCCTCCGGAATAAGATTTCGGAGTAATAATGCACAATAATGGAAAACACAGAATTTAATTAAAAGTAGCTATCGGAAATACAACTTTCAACAACAATAAAACTTTAAAAATATCCAAAAAAACACCTTTTGCCCGAATCCAGCAGGATGTCGAAATTGATAAAGTGGCTGGGTTTTTTGTTCGTCTTGGCTGCAGGCTTGCGAAGCATTTAAGTGCGCTTGGTCCTAACTTCAATAGCGAGAGGCACTGCGAGCGGCCTCTATCGGGGTTTGGTCGGATCGTGAAGTATTTGAGTGCGCTTGATCCTAGCTTCGATAGCGTGAGGTACTGCGAGCGGCCTCTATCGGGGTTTGGTGCGCACTTGTGTTTTAGCGGGGACGAATGGGTGCGTCTTGGCTAAGACGCTGTGTTACATAGTTAAATAAATTTTTTTGAAACATTACAGGAAAGTGTTCCTTTTATTTAGAACTTACTGACTCCTACAGACAACTTAAAGTACACAGATGTACAACTGATATTTAAAAAAAAACTGTAATGTTGTTGAACGAAATAAGTGGAAACTATTAATAATTTAAGTAATATTACAAGTACATTGTTAATAATCTATTAATACTACATTAACTTGTAAAATAAAAAAATTGGAAGTACCTTGTAAATGTGCACTACTATATGTACACTTCTGTGCAATAAAATTAAGTACAAGTCTTATAACTATCGTTCACAATATTCTAGTTTGTATAATTCCGGTATATTTTAATTGCCTAGCAGCAGTTTCAATAAATGATAAAACACCATAACTTGAAAATAACACCTTTATTAAAAGACCAAAACTAAAACCTTTACAAAAAAAACTGCTATTAATAAATACAATAAAGCCGTGTGTGCTTAATTTTATTGCACAGAAGTTTACATATAAAAAATTTACATGCATTTACGACATTGTACTACAATCAATATGGAACATTATATAATTATTCACGAGAATAAAGAAGTTGAATTTTACACTAACTTTCCACACAGTAGAAACAAAAACATTTTGAGGAAAGATGTCTATGTAAGTCATATAATTGTTACAATTTTACTGTATTTTTACTTTTCAGAGAAGAATATCTGAATGGCATTCTTAAACACCGTGATAAAACAAAAAATAAGTATTTAAGTAAACTACCATACAATAAAAAGGTATTAAACATGAGCTCAACAAAAACACTTTGTTAGGGTGATACAACCCCATTATGAATTGGGGAAAGATAAGCACTCTTTTGCCTAAGAATGACATGATGTAGGTGAACATATCGTCAGTGAAGTAACAATACCTCATATCTCTTTTTACCTAAATTTTACAGGAGAAGGTAAAAACTGATTGCCACTTCGGGCAAACTTGTAACACTCTGTCAACCTATAGAACAGTATTTCATAGAACTAAAAAACTTGTCACTACCGTGCAAGTTGGACAATTTACAGGACAGCTTGACAAAAGATATTTTAATATGTGGACTAATATCGTCTTCACTACGTGAAAAACTACTACAGGAAGATCAGCAATCACTCGATGAAGTCGTTAAAATTTGCATAAATACAGGCGGTGGACATCGACAGGGGGCACAGCCAAATAAACACAGTGGGTCAACAACCCGAGACGAACACACATGTAAGGCACTGCCAGAAATGTACGTATCAACATGACTACGGAAAGTGCCCAGCCTATGGTAAACAGTGCAACAAGTGCGGTAATATGAATCATTTTGCTTTCACTTGCATAAATAAAGCAAAATCACTTAATTCTTCAAATGTTAGAAATGTTAATTTAGTTAATAATGAAGATAATACAAAGGATTTTCTTTATATAGGTGCAATAGATGGCTGTGATAACTCAAAGACCAAGGAATGATGGTTTACGGCTTTAGAAATAAATGGCTACCCTGTTCATTTCAAACTGGACACTGAGGTGATGACTAAAGCTGATATTATATGCAAATGCATATTTTGTATAATTGATATGCCGGCGAAACTTCCTAGGCAGTGGGTACCCCACCTCCACCAAAAATTTGTTGACGGTTGTCTTGTAGTCTCCACACAGTCGCAATTTTCCATCATTTTTCTGGACCGGAACCAAAGGCGTCCACTGGCTCGCTTCTATTTGGGAGATGATGCCCTCTCTTTCGAGTAGTTTCAATTCCTTATCCATCTGCTCTCGGAAGGCTAAAGAAATCGGCCTAAGCTTACAGAAGACATGTTTGGAATCAGGTTTTAGATTAATTGAAATTTTGGCGTGTTTAAAACAACCTAACTTATCGCTAAATACCTTTGGGAATTTCTCGATAATTCTGTCGATTTCTGGAACTTTTCCATCTGATTTACCATTTTAAACTCAATATTAAATGAATCTATCCAATCTCTACCTAACAATGAAATACCGCCATTTTTGACTACATAGAATTTAACTGGCTTACATGCATTCTTATACTCTACGTTCAAATACACATAACTAAAGCTGATATTATATGCAAATGAATATTTTGTATAATTGATATGCCGGCGAAACTTTTTGCATATGTATACTAATTATGTGAAAACAAATCGTTTAAGCCAAGTTTCATTTTGCATATTTTGCATATTAATACGTTTTTGAGCATACTTTCTGGATTTTTGCATATTTTGTTATATTTAGCAATAATTTGTAATGTATGAACCTTTTGAGATTTTTTTGTAAAATTTACTATTTCATTAAATTATTAATAAAATTTTTATGTGCAACTGAGATATATACTTTTACTTCCTGCAGCTGGAATGCAGTGCGTGTATCGAAATAAGCAGAGGAAAGGGGAAGCCTCTGTTAAAATCTTTGACTATATAAACATAGACTGCCAGCAACCCCACATTTCCTGTAGAAACAATGTATAAGGAATCAACCAACATAGAATCCATTTCACGAGTGTTGGGTGAATAATAGCCTGGCTTCGTTAGGGCAAATCTTATTTTTATGTTGCTTACAAAGTAAAGTTGGCGTTGGTAGTCCATGTTTATATAGGCAAACGTTAAAATGAATGATGTCTTTGAATAAAAATTAGAAAAATAAATATATTCATACAAAATAATTAAAATTTTTACATTATTTAGAAAACTTCTAGTTATTTTAAAAAAAATTAGAGCATATTATGTGCATATATTATAACTTTGTGTGCATATACTCAACAAAATGTATGCATATATATGCGCATATTTTCGTACATTTCAGTGCATATAATTGTCAGCTTTAATGATGACAAATATTGTAACAGTAATGGTTTTAAAATCAATTAATTTAAATTTTGATGAAATTGTTGACACAAGTATAAAACTTCGCTTTTATACACAAGAGCAAATTTCTATAACAGGACAATGTATTCTAAAATGTAAATATAAAAACAAAAATGAGGTTTTATTTTGTGTGGTCGACGTAAACAATTCTCCATTATTGGGGCTTAAGTCATGTATAATGTTAGGATTAGTTTCAAAAGCAAATACTATACAAAATGGCCCTGCAATAGCTGATAAAAAAATAATGAGCTTAGAAAATTATAGTGTAATTAACATACAAGGTAAAATGAATAAAATATTAGAGCAGAGTCAAAGAGTATTATGTTTGTCGCTAAACACAAAACATCACCTATGTTACGTTCTTTATTTCAACTAACACTCATGTTACATTATTGTTACATACATTAATTACAGTTATTGTTACGTACTCGCACCGCACGCTTTGACGTTCAGCCGCAGAATGTCATTCCGTCAATGAGTGCGTTCCGCAATTCCTTTGGCTGCAATCAGCACCCACATCACTACATCACACCCTTACACTTATATTAAAACTATCTTACCTAAGTGAATAGCTCCTACACATGCATTACTCTAATATAATTTTAAATGCTTTGGCTGCCCCCTTTTTCGTTGAGGTCGCTTAGCAATAGATGTGTTTGGACTATTACTTGTGCCTAACCTACTTTGCTCCAATTCTACAAGAGGTTCTGATGATTGTGGGGTAGTACCATCATTGTTAGTGGCTGCCCCTGTACTTATTGTGATACTTTCTGGAATAGGATTAGGTACCTGACAATTTCCCAGTGTACTTAGGTAATACAATACTGCCTGCTACTCTACTTTTATTGGCATTATTAACCCTTCAGTACCCGTTTACGGTCTGTGAGACCGAGCAAACACATGATGCATTATATTACTTAATGTGCTAGCGTTAGTTTACCGCCCATTTCACTACCTTCCTATATATTGCCATTGAAGATCCGTATGCAGTTTTGAGTTCGTGCGTGCAGTGGTTTAAAAGTTATTTATAATTTCGGTTTCAGAGACCGAAGCGGGTACCCGAGTTGTTTTTATTTTTACCTTTGATATACGACCAATGTGAGGAGAAGGAAGTACTTTTTGCATTTTTAGTAACACTGTCATACTAAAACATTATTATAGTCATGGCAGATTTTATGAGAAAGAACAGGCGCGACTAGAACAGACGATGCGCAATATAATAGCGGAGGAGGTAGTCGACAACGCGTTTTATGAAGATGTGCCATCGTCTGACGAAGATAATTTATTGGAAACTAGGGAAATGGACAGTGACACTGAACAGAAAATATCTGATTAGGAAAACGTTAGTGAACAAGAAACTAATGCCATAAGATATCTTATTATTTTTATGGAGGTGGAAGAGGGGTGTCGGACTGCGAGACCGGTGCGGGTACTGATGTCTTAGAATTTTGAACGGGTACTAGAGGGTTAATACCTGAATCTTTACCCGTAACCTGGACTCTTGCTCCTGTATCCGATTTTGCCTTATGACCCTCCGGCTCTTCTTCACCTTCCCTCGGTATCATTTGATTTACATGCCTCTTCCAGAATTGTCTCGTCTCCAATTCGCATATGTAAGTTGAACTACTAACCTTCCGGCTTACCCTTGCTTTTGTCCACGTTTTAGTATTTTGGACACGGTAGTCACGTACCATCACTTTATCTCCTACCGCAAACTTCTTTCGGCTCCTGTCGTTATGCTTAATCTGAGCCTCCCTTGCTTTCTCTAAGTTTTCCAGCGTCGCTTTCCTTGTTCGAACATCGTCAACGATCACTTCTTCTCCTTCCTTGATTAAACTTAAAGTGGTTCTTAGCGTTCTACCCAGCATCAGTTTTGCTGGCGTTTCCAAGGTCGAACTATGTTTGGTGTTTTTATAGCTAATAAGAAATCTTGATATTATGGTACTCATTTTGTCATTTTTATTATTGGGATCTTGCATTGCTGTTTTAATCTTGTTCTTGAATGTCCTGACTGCGTTCTCTGCAGGGCCGTTACTTGCTGGGTTGTACGGCGGTGCTGTAATATGCTCGACTTTATTCCTTCTATAAAATTGTTCAATATGGTGTGAAACCAACTCTGTCCACCATTGTCGCTTGTTACTGTTTCTGGCAACCCAAATCTTGCAAACGCATCCCTTAGCTTCAACTCCAGCTCGTCAGCTGTCATTGACTTTACCTCATAAACTTCTGGCCATTTTGAATAAGCATCGGTTAGAATGAGATACATTTTGCCTTTAATCGGTCCTAAATAACACATATGAATTCGACTCCATTGTCCTTTAGCTATTGGCCATGGTGTAATCGTCGCTCTTGGAGGATCGGGTCTATTTTGCAAACAAGGTGTGCACGATTTGCACAACTTTTCAATATCTGCGTCTAGCATCGGCCACCACAGGTACGACCTTGCCTGCGATTTAATTCTGGCCATTCCAAAATGTGAGCAATGAAGCTCCTCCAGTAATCTTTTCCTCAAGGCTTGGGGAATCACCACCGTAAACCCCCACAGTAGTACCACACTGTCGACCGTTAGCTCATTTCATCTGTGGAAATAAGGTTTCAACTCTTCTTTTACCTCTACTGGCCATCCGTTTTCTACATATCCTACGACTTTCGTTATGAGTGCGTCATCCTTGCCTTTTTCTCCAATCCCTGTTGTCCACGGGTCAGTCTTTGACAGACCCTGTAAAAAGTGAAAATTTTCCTTTATATTGGTATTCCTGCAAAATGGTTTTTGTCTCAATTGGCATTCTGGACAAGCAATCTGCTACTACGTTGTTTTTGCCTTTTAAATATTCTATCTTGTAATTAAAACTCGACAACTTTGTAACCTGCTAGTGTACATTAACGGTATACCTTTGTTTTCACCAAATAGTGCCAATAACGGTTTGTGGTCAGTCCTCAGCGTGAATTTATGCCCATATAAATATTGATGGAATTTTGTAGCTCCATATTAAATAGCTAAACCTTCGCGATGTATTACTGAGTAATTCTTTTCTGCAGGCATAAGTATACGTGATACACATCTTACCATCCTTTCACCGTTAGCCATTAAGTGGCTTAACACCGCAGATATGCCCACGTTAGATGCATCAGTCGTCAGAACTATATCTAAGTTCGGGTTAAAATGTACCAAAGATATATCCGATGAGAGGATTTCTTTAATTTTTACAAACGACATTTCACATGCTTTGTTCCATAGTTCATAAATAGGCAACAAAAGGATCCATTGGTAACTCGAAATGGGGTTGTATATCACAGGAGAGATATTAAAAACACCAAACCTTCCCCATGTATCACATTTAATAAATGCTAGGTTAATACAGTAGCGACATGTTTCGACTAAAAAATCATCATCAGGCTAACTACAATTAATATTACAGATTAGTAAAATAGAACCGTTAAGAGGCGAGAACTTACATGTTAAAACAGTAGTTTAAAAGATAAAACCATAATTAAGCAAATCAAAGATGAACCTTGAAGCGGTGCATGTGTTAAACCATATGTGTCGAGTCACATGGAAAATTAAGGACCTAGTCGGTCGTGAAGACGCAAATTACATGCTAAAAAAACAATCTAATTAGTAAAAATAGCTTAATCATAGGTAAAACTTACGGGAAAATCTTAACAAGCTTTACTATTATGTCATAGTCAAAAAAATTTCTCTTTAATTACCAAATGTTTAAACAAATTACAGGTTTACCCATGGGGAATAATCTGTCTCCTCTTTTAGCAGACATTTTTCTTTCAAATTTAGAAGTCAACCATATCTTCACCAACCCTTTAATTAAAAAACATTTTATTTATTATAAGAGGTATGTCGACGACTTCTTTGTTGTCTTCGACGGTGACGACTCTGATCTTGTTAATTGTCACAGTTTCTTGAATTCAGTTCACAGCAACATCAAATTTACTGTCGAACAGGAAACCGAAAAGGTTTTAAACTTTCTGGACTTGTCCATCACTAGGACCGATCATTCTCTCTCCATTGGTATCTACCGAAAACCTACTACTACAGACAATGTTATTCCATTTTGTTCCTTTCACCCTATGTCACACAAAATGGCAGCCTTCAGGTTTTTCTTTAATCGACTTTATAACTTACCGCTTAACCAGTGCTCTTTTAATAGTGAACTTCAAATTATTTATCAGATTGCCTTTAATAATGGTTACCCTTTTGATCTTATTAAAAAACTTCAAAATAAATTTTTTTCGTCTTATAAATTTAAACTTTATACCACTTTAACTCCTACAATAACTTCTAATAAAATTTATTATTCTCTCCCTTACATTGGTCCGTGTTCTCACCAATTCCAGAATATTTTCAAACAATTCAACTTAAACATTTCCTTTTCCTCCAAACAGAATGTCAAATCTTACCTGGTTAATACTAAAGATAAAATCAACATTTTAGATCAGTCAGGTATATACAAACTGAATTGTGGAGACTGCGACGCTTCTTACATAGGCCAGACGGGTAGGAAGTTTAAAACTAGATTCAAAGAACACCTCACTTGTATTAAAAACAATAACTTAGCAATTTCTCCTTCAAAATCTGCTTTTGCCAATCATATTTTAGACTCCAGCCATTCCTTCAATTCCTCCACCAATTTTGACATCCTTCATGTCTGCAATAAGGGGCTTAAATTGTTGGAAACTAAAGAAATTCTTAAAAATCATAATTCCAACCCCCAGTCATCTCTTAACGAAGTCCTGAACTTAAACCACGATTTGTTATTCTTGCGTTAGTTCTTATTGTTGTCACCTGGTTTACAGAAAGTTTTATTATTGTTACAGTTTTCTTGTTTACCGGCTAGGTTAAATTTTCAAATTTGCTCGATTTCCGGGCATTCTCTGTCTTACTTCGCCTCACGATGGATGATAGTTTAATTTTGTTATTAAATATGCCTTAAATAGGTTTTAATTATTTTCAACTAGTTTGTTAAGATTTTCCCATAAGTTTTACCTTTGATTAAGCTATTTTTACTAATTAGATTGTTTTTTTAGCATGTAATTTGCGCCTTCACGACCGACTAGGTCCTAAATTTTCCATGTGACTCGACACATATGGTTTAACACATGCACCTCTTCAAGGTTCATCTTTGATTTGCTTAATTATGGTTTTATCTTTTAAACTACTGTTTTAACATGTAAGTTCTCGCCTCTTAACGGTTCTATTTTACTAATCTGTAATATTAATTGTAGTTAGCCTGAAGATGACTTTTTAGTCGAAACATGTCGCTACTGTATTAACCTAGCATTTATTAAATGTGATACATGGGGAAGGTTTGGTGTTTTTAATATCTCTCCTGTCATAAATAGGCTTCAAGATACTGGCCAAATCTGGGACCACTCTTGAATAATAATTTACCATGCCACAAAAGGATCTTACCTGCGTGGTAGTGGTTCGACGATAGGCTTTCCCAATAGCTCTGATCTTGTCTCCCGTTTTTCTTAATCCATCTTTACTGATGACTTGGTCCATGTATTCAACCTCCTTCTGAAAAAATTGCATTTTTCATAATCCATATTCTTATATGGGTATTTCGCCACTCTGCAAATTAAAATATTAAATAACGAAAATATTAACAACGAACGTTTCGAGGGACAATCTGCCCTCGTTATCAACGAATAACAATTAAAGCTAACAATAAACTTATCTTTTTCACTGGAAGGAAAAACGACCAACCTCCAATGAATTTTTTGACATTGACGTTTGTTGATATCTGTACCTACTTGATCTCATCTTTAAGAATCGATAGCCAACTATTGTCTAAAAATATTGAGAAAGACGACACGCATTTTTCTTCGTTAAGTAAAATATATGCCGTTTCCTTAATTTTTCCCCTAGTTGACATTGATTCTTTAGACAAGATCTTTGTGTTGTCCCATTGTATTTTATGGTTTTCATCCCAAGCATGTTCTGCCAGCTTAGACTTATTGTTTTACCAACCTTGGTTGGCCTTAGAATCACAAAAATTATACAAATGTGGCGGGCCGCGTAGAGACGTCAGTCTCGCACTAATCCAGGAGGCCGTGCTTTGAATGAGTCTGGTTCTCCTTTCCGCCGTGGCGATGCTGTGGCGCTGGCGTCCTATTGTGTTGATTCTGCCGCCGTGCCCCTTGGTGGCGTTGGTGCTGCCCAAAATTTTAGGAACGACTTCCGTTATTTATGCGCGCGCCTGTAGAAAGTTTGTTGACCTCCGCACTTTTTTGAAGCGTCACTTCCTTCTGCTGGGCCAATGCTACTAACTCCATTAAACTTTTGCTCGCCGACTCTTCACAGATGCGATCAATCACCTTCACTTCCTTTATGCCGCATACAAACTTTTCCTTTAGTACTGACATCAGCTGGTCTCCAAAATTGCAATTTACTGAAGCTCCTCGAACTCTTGCATACCATTCGCTAATGGATTCGCTTGCCTCTTGCCGCATGTTGTGGAACTTGATCCGTTCCCGCCATTCGGAAACTTGGGGACTGTATTGCTGTTTTAATAACGCACACAGCTCCTCGAATTTCATGTCCTTTGGAAGTTTGGGATAAGCCAGGTCCTGCAATAACTTGTAGGCTTGCGTTCCCACGGTGCTTACTAGCGTGGCTACCCGAATTTCTTCCTCAATTATTTTGTTTGCAGCAAAATATTGTTCCAGTCGCTCCTGGTAGATCATCCAGTCGTCGGAATCTTCCCTGAACTCCGATACTTGACCAATAATGTTGGCCGCCATGACTGACGCTTCGTTCTGGTGCCTTAACTAACTCGCCTTGCTCGCGTCTTCTCGATTCACCTTTTGAATCCGTTTTCCTCGTCGCCAATATTATGTTTGTCGTTAAACACGAAACATCACTTACGTTACTTTATTTATTTCAACTAACACTCAAGTTACATTATTGTTACATACATTAATTACAGTTATTGTTACATACTCGCACCGCACGCGTTGACGTTCAGTCGCAGAATGTCCTTCCGTTAATGAGTGCGTTCCGCAATTCATTTGGCTGCAATCAGCGCCCACATCACTACATCACAAATAGAACCTGATATTAATAAAATACTAGGGCAGTTTGAGTTTCTGTTCAAAGAAATAGGTTGTTTAGATAAACTATATCACATAGAATTAAAAAATAATGTTGAACCCATAATTCAACCAGTACGGAAAATACCATTCGCTATAAGGGATAGGCTCAAAGAAACATTAGATCGATTGGAAAGAGATAGAATTATAGCTAGGGCAGAAGGGAGTGCTGACTGGGTACATGCAATTGTTGTTCGTAAGCCGAATGGACAACTGAGACTATGTTTAGACCCTTCTGATCTCAATAAAGCATTAAAAAGACATCACTTTCAAATGCCCACGTTAGAGGAACTAACCGTTAAACCACAGTATATATACTTCACCAGTAGCGAAACTCTCTGTCGGCACCTTTGATCTCAGGTATGCGATTTCTGTGACCCTAAATGCGGCGGCCATATTCCTAGCTGTAGTATTGACGCGAAATTCAAATATTACTTCATAGTACTTAGTGGTAGAATAAAAAAAATAACAATGCAAACAAAACTCAATTCATAAATATTTTTAGGAGGTTTATTAAAATTAAAGGGTTTTAATGACATCTTATAAATTAGATACAATTTTACAAATCAAACAGGCTGTACTTGTCTTCGTCTGTCTGGTAATCAACTATTATAACTAACTTTACAATAAAGAAACTTTGCAAACTATAAACAATCTCTCACTTTACAAAATGCCTTAATTTTGAGCCAATATCTACAGTTTTCTACAGCCTTTTTGAGTTTTAAAATGCCTATTTATAAACTTTAATAAATAACAAAGTCGCATTCTACAGAAAAGCTTAATTAAAAATTGTGAAGGAAAACTTGCAGCTCTCTAGCCATAACTTAGACCTAGAAGAATTAAAACCATATTTGTTTATGGTATAATTAAATTTCAAAGTTTCAATTACCTTTCGGGATCTTTTGGGAAACTGAAAAAACTTATTTCTGGTGATTTAAACTTCAGTGCTGATTTGCAATTCTTATATGCACACACGTAGCCCCCGGCTTTAAGCATTTTAACAAATCTAGGTATTTACTAGGTACGAATTTAAAAAATAACCACACTCAAAATTTTCAACACGCGAAGGAACACTTCAAACCAAAACACGAGACAGCTGATTGAAGCGCGGCCATATTCTAAGCGGTATATTTTGGGACATGCGCATGAAGTTCACAAATCCTGAGTTTCGCTACTGGGTCTGTTTACAACATATACCTATTAACTTCTATACTGCCGATACGAAGCAAGGCCGCGTAGCAATCATTAGAGTGCAGATATATATATTTCTGCACCGTCCAGTATTTTATGTTGTATGCGCATGCCTCAAAATTAGCAATATTTCCTGCAGAACATCCAACACAACGCATGCGTGACAGCACAGGGGACGGCGTACATGCGGAACAATACGTAATGGCGTACGGCTTCTAACTTCCTGTTTGTGAGTGTGGTTTAATATTGCGGAATAGTTTGCGTAATAAAGAGGATTTATTTCTATAATATAGTACATTTGTTGTACCTGTTTGGCTGGAGTAATCTCTACTGATATTTTTCAAAGCAACCTAGGCTATGCCAGTGCAATTTGAAAATTTTTAAGGGTTTTTGGAGAAAACGCACTTTCAGGAACGTGTATTCTAATGGAAACATTCTGCTCAGAATGGCCCCGTTAGCCTTTTACAACGGAACACATATAACCTCATACATTTCCGAAAACTAATACAAGGTTAATATGAATAGGTAAAAATAGTTTCACCAGCTGAAGACTAGCCTTCCAGGAAATATTCTGTAACAAAGTAATTATTAAGTTTTGGTCCACGTTAACAATTATTGACGCTTTGTATAATAATTATAGGATCGTGTATAATTCTGGTGAAGAAAATGCACACTTCCCACAAACCGGTATTTTAAATTTGAATAAACGCGCGCAAAATTTAAATTGAACGAATTCGGCGCGTTAAGTTTTGTGTAACAACGTTTTTCGCGCCTGCGCATTTCGTGAAAAATACTGCACGGTGTAGTCAAACCTCTCTCTTTGTTAGCTACGATTTCCACTCGTTGTGAACATGGGTAGCCAGCAGTATAGGAGTTAATAGGTATATGGTTTACAAATATATATACTGTGGTTAAACTATCAGCTGCTCAATACTTTAGCACATTAGACGCAACTCAAGGATTTCTTCAAATGCAGTTAAACGAATCTAGCTCAAAAGTATGTACTTTCGGAGCTCCTTCTGGAAGGTACCGATTTCTAATGTTACCGTACGGGCTTGCCAGTGCACCTGAAGTCTTTCAGCAACGCATTACTGATATTTTTGGAAATTTACCACACGTTAATGTCCATATCGGTGATAGAGTAGTGTCAGGTAAGACAAAAAAGCACAAGTTACACTTAATGAAAGTATTAACTACAGCTGCAGAATGTAATTTGCGGTTAAACAAAGAAAAATGTAAATTCCTACCAAATGAACTAAAATATATGGAGCACAAGATTTCAATTCGCGGTCTAAACTTCAGCCAAGTTAGGAAGGCGAGCAAAGTAAACAAACACTGAAAATCACGTGATAGAAAGGCGTTCTGTGGTTGGCCGTTTCGAAGAGAACGTCGAATACCGTGTATGCGAGCCTTTACACTAGAGGAGGAGTGAGCGTTGTTTTGTTGTGCGGTAATTTATTTTACAGAAAGATACAACGGACGTTTACGTAAAATGCGTACCGTGTGAAACTGGTTTAAGCTGCACTGATAACTGTGAGAATGTTTGTTTACATGGCTCGCCTTCGTAACCTGGCTCAAGAATAGAAGCATATGATTCAAAAATAGAAGCAATCATAAAAATGCAAAGACCAGAAAATACTGAGGACATTCAAAGGTTTTTAGAGAGGGTAACGTATTTAGGTCTAGGTAAATTTATCAACAATTTCTCTGAAAAAACAACACCACTTAGGGTATCATTAAAGAAAGATATAGTTTTTACTTGGGATGAAAAAAGGAAGAGGCAATATGTAAAAGTCCTTGTTTAAAGTTTTTTGATGTTGCTAAACTTGCCATTGTTTCGGTAAACGCCACCAAAAAAGGAGGCGTTAAATTGTCCGCGTGCCGGATTTGAGTCCCAGATATGGTTTACTTCTAGGATGTAGGAGCGCGCTTTTCAAACCAGGATTTCGTATTATGTGTTGTGTCATTTTAACGCATAAAACCAATAAAACGTAGTACTGCTTTCTAACAAAGTGCGGTAAACTTTCAGTTAGCTAGAGATATATATTTCTTTACACTTTCAATCTGACACCATTATTTATAATTACATATGAATCATATATACGATAATGTATTTTAGGAAAATATAAATCCCAAGTGCATATTTTAATTTCACTACGGATATTCTTGTATAAACACTTACAGTACGACTAACAATCCAAGAACTACGGCTAATACAAAACTAAAGATAAAACCGCTCAGAATTTACTGCTATTGTGTTATTAAAATTTAGGATACTTAGTGCCCAAAGGGGGCCAATAATAAATCAAAATAATTTGCTCAACGAAACATACACTGCGCCCCACTTAAAAGTGTAACATCCTTATCTTTTTTAGTTTGTATCAGATTTGAACCAAATTTTTCTCAAATATATAACACATGATCTACTTGTAGCCGAAATGCCATTCGTCCCCTTCAAATGCAAAACCACTTAATTATGTTACCAAAATAAACTTGAAAAAATAAAAATAAATAAATTAGGCATTTTTATAGAAAATTATGTTAGTAAAATTTGTACAGAATTGTTTATAAGCTTAGATCCAAATTTTGGGCAAAATTGAAAAAGATCGAAATGTTGTTTTCTTTAGGTTTTACGTTAAAAATAAAATTATTTATTTTGAATTTAATTTTAATTGTAGGAATATTTTTTCACAAATTTGAAAGTCAAATATTATTTTGTAACCCTTTAATAGTATATTAAAGTATGAGTGGATAACAAGGTATTTAAAACACTCGCGAGCAAGTGTTTTAAAGACCAGTTATCCACGAATACTTTACGCTATTTTTTATTATACCTCCAATACTGAAAATAAATTACGCACTAAAAACTTAGAAATAATTTTTGTCGTCATAAATCGAGAGGGCATAATAATATTGCTACTATAGTTACGAGAATTATTTACGTTTTTGTCCCGTCCATGTCCGTTGTTGCATTCAGTCGTTTCCTTGACAACCTTTAAAGCTCAGCGAGCTTTAATCGCCTGTATTCGCACGCTCAGGCGTGCTTTAAACGGCGATTCTGATGCAGGTATAATAAAAAATATGTTTTTAAATCGGCAGTGGAAAACGCCGAAATCGTCAAATAAAATACGAAATATCGGCAATGAAGTAATCCATTGTTTCATGACTTTTTTTAGGTGGCGGGACGACAGATAAACGTCAACCGACTTCAGCACAACATACAAAACTTGGTTAAAATGTTTTAATTTCACAATTTCTCGATTTAAAAAAAAACATAATGTGCATCTCGGTACTGCAGTTCACTCGTGGTTTATTGACTTGGCCCTAGGGGCGTCGGCAACTAAATCCACATTCGTGATAAAAAATTAAATTTCAGTGCTTTGGAATTCAAATAACTATTTTCGAAATAGGAAGTTGCTTTAAACTACATTGTAATATTATTTTATTTTGATAAAACTTTGGATGTAAGCTTTTTGTGCGATTTTAAACATCTTTTTTATTATACCTGCGTCAGAATCGCCATTTAAAGCACGCCTGAGCGTGCGAATACAGGCGATTAAAGCTCGCCGAGCTTTAAAGGTTGTCAAGGAAACGACTGAATGCAACAACGGACATGGACGCCACAAAAACTTAAATAATTCTCGTAACTATAGTAGCAATATTATTATGCCCTCTCGATTTATCACGACAAAAATTATTTTTAAGTTTTTAGTGCGTAATTTATTTCCAGTATTGTAGGTATAATAAAAAATAGCGTAAAGTATTCGTGGATAACTGGTCTTTAAAACACTTGCTCTATTTCGAGCACTCCGGCTACGCCGTCGTGCTCGAAAACTCGCGCGTGTTTTAAAGACCTTGTTATCCACTCATACTTTAATATACTATTATTAAAAACATTTTTTGATAAAACTGCCTATGATTTTTTACTTCCTTTTACAATAAAGGAAGTATTGGATTCACCCCAAAAATTATAAATTGAGTTTTCACCAGATCTTCACGTTTTAGAGTCACCTTAACCCCAAAAAACATATTTTTGTTCATTGGTCTGTCTGTCTTGTAAACAGAATATCTCAAAAGCGAAAAGAGGTATGGCGTTGAAACTTCATATATAAGTTTTGTGTGCTATGTAGATGCGACAGCAGGCTTTTTAAGAAAATCACATTGCCGAAAGTAGGTGTTTACTCTTGTGAATTTTCAGTTTTTTTCGATTTTTTCAAAAACGGCTCTAACGATTTTTTTCACACTTTAAATTTTTAATGTGTATTGATGTGATTAAAGGTGATTTTCCAGTTGAATACCTCTAAAATGGGTTTCTTTTGTTTTTTTTTCTATTTTTTGTATTAACTCCTATTTTAAGTAGAACACCCGGTATATTATTACATTTTTGAATTCAGCTTAAAATTTTAGAGAAAATTTGTCTTTTGATCTAATGCTCTATTTTATAGCGTTTTTTAGGATTTGCAATTTTTGAAAATTTTTGAAAAATGCTGAAAAATTAAAAATCAAATTTTTGCCAAATATAAGATCACTGTAAAAGGAAGTTGTGTAAGTGTATCACACCAGATTTTTTTAATTAATTTTGGTATTGGTGTTGGCTTTGCATTCGAAGAGGGCGAATGGGTTTTCGGCCACTAGTAGATCTTAATGTGTTATATATTTGAAGACAATTCAACACATCTGTCAAATAATTCAAATAGACCAATGACAATGTAGCGTTGTTCTGTTTTCAGCCAATAAAAAAGAATGATATCGACATAACCAGTGGTTCCAAGCGACATAGTTTTTCAACATAACCACTCGTGATCCTGGCGACATAAGTTTTTGACATTTGCATTGTGATGAGTGATGACAATTATTATAATTTTTCGTTTTGGTTGCTCCTATGGAAACAAACACAGCAATCCAAATTGTACGTAAAAATTTGCTCTCAAAATGAATTTTTACAGTTATATTCGTTGAATTGTCCCTCAAATACCATTCTCACTCAAAGTTAAGTAGAATATTTTTGCAGTGGTATCACTACTCATCTCCATTGCGTTTAGGATTAGGACGAGTGCGCTAGCACGAGTCCTAATCGAACCTAAGCGCAATGGACATTCGTGATACCACAGCAAAAATTTTCAACATAACTTTGACTACCTACTCATAATATTATAAGTGAAAATTTGGTTAAAATTGAATAAAAACTAAAAAATATAAAAGGTTGTTACACATTTAAGTTGAGAACAAACGATACTTTCGTTTTATTTGCTTACCTTTTGTTATTTGGCTTATTTTCATAGCTATTATCCAGAATTCTTCAATAAAATATGACGGTGTTCAAAATTATGCTTTAATTTTCCCAGTCAGTGTAATATTCCACTTTTAATTCTTAACAAATAAAAGATAGAATAGGTATAATAATTTAAAAACATCTCAAATCACAGATATTATATTTATTTATCATAGCAATTAATATAATTATATGTTACTAATCGAAATTATTAACAATAAAAAACTAAGGCTAATTACAGGTATATGTGATCATTATTTGCATTTGTACTTATATACGGTGTATTATTAAAAATATCGTTAATAATCTGGTGTTCTTGATTGGGTTTTTTTATAAACGAACTTTTATTAGTTCTTTTTCTTTTAGTGAAGAAATTTTTTTACTGTTTTTCCATTTTTGTGTTTATCGGTCTGTTTTCATTAGTTTTCGGCAATACTGCACAAGCTCCGATATCTAAAATGGCTGAAGCTCTTTTTAGATAATTGTAGCATTCTTGCAAAGCCTTTTCGTCTTCATTACTGCTTGCTTTTTTGTATTTCACCAAGTTTGTTAGCTATTTTGTCTTATAGGTTTCCAGTTGGATTTGTATTATTTATATTTATCATAGTATTCAGATGTATCGAAATTTCTTCACTGTGAGAGTTATGTACGTCAGTAATTGTACTTGTAGGAGGACCAAGATGTAATACCACATAATGAATATGTTTACAAATGGTATTATGTAAGAAATAATCAGAACAAGCACAGTGAAACGAATGTACACATATAGAACAAAACTTCCAAGTTAATTCACAGCATGAATGGTTTGATATTTTTGATAATTCATAATCAATTTTTTCTGCACTGGTCAAGGTAAACTGGTTATTTGATACCTGATTCACTTTCAAATTGCTACTTATTGCAGTTCAATGGCGATTGACAATTTTATTATTGTGCCTAGTGTATTTACCTTTTGTTTGTTTAATTATGCGTTCTACAACTTTATCTCGGACACATTTTAAAACTGCTTGCAAGCCTTTATCCAACCGTTTCACAACACGCCCATTTAAATAAAAATACTTAATATTTTTATGCATGGATTCTAGGTGCATGTTGGTATTTATACCGCATTTCTGTCGAAAACAGCTTGCCCAGAGCTGATAATTCTCACTTTACTTGATTTTAAAATAGTTGGCAAATTGTGCAGTTTCAGAGTTATCCAAAAATAGTTTTAAACTCTTTTTCAAATTAAATATAAATTGGTTCATGATTGTGATTCACTGTTCTGTTGTTCATTAACGCACATTGTTACCGTTACGGCGATTATAATAGAAGTAAGCAAAGGCCAACGGCTTCTCAGCCGGAGCTGGTCGTGGGTAAAACAAAAGACTCAAAAGCTTTAGCTGAAAAATAAAAATATGGGCGCCAAGTAGCTAGTAACCCAGCACTTTGCTAAACAAAAGATACACTACAGAAGGCGCTACTAACCAAACCTGAAAAATAAATAGGATCAGATACGCAGATAAAGAGGTCAAGGTAGTATAATTTCCAGAAACACAAAGAATACATGGACAATTAAAATACACACACACAATATACGGCAACCAAATCATATCACAAAATGTATATCACAGTAAATTACAATAAAGCATTAGGTTAAATCTCACTCAAAATCTTGACCAATAAATCTATACAAATAGTAAAGCGTAGTTGACGAGTAGGTTCAACCTAAGTAAATAGTTGAACGGTAAATAAACTGATTGCGATAAAATATAAGTATTAGAACTTACAAGTTGATTCGTAACTTGGCCAAATGCACTACTGAAAACTAACGGTCGCTAGCATCGTGGCTACGACACAACTGTTATGATTGCAAAATTTAGAAAGGCACGTTGAATGCGACCAAGCACCCAGTGTGCAAGGCTTAACTTTTAATCAATTTTAAAAGTCTTTAACACGGGATATAAGATCTTGCTTCCGTATAAGACGCTATAAAACAGCGAATTCACGATAATGCTAAACAATCCGCATTAAAGGGTCGTAAGTGAACATTACATTTAATTTTCTTGCAAAGCGGGGCGCATATGATAGTGTTATCCAACCGTAAATCAAGTCACCACCGCATCGTGACGATCGAAAGTGAAATGAGGCTTTTCATGCACTTGACTTACAAAAAAAGTACAGTACCGTTCAAACTAGAACATGGCCAGAGACACCACCGTTCAGATTACCGAAAACGCTACAAGATAGCCAAAAAGAACTGCCGCAAAAATCACTGTACAATGACAGCTTCATCAACTACATTTCACAGGTGAGTTAACAGCTTAGAATATGCAACAAAATAAGCTTAACAGCTACTGATCACAAGAACAAAATACAATGGGTCCCGAAGCTCGAGTGGCCAAAGTTATAATAAAGCACAGCCAAACCTTGCGAGGATTTTCCCAAGCTGCAGCAAGCATAGAAAGGGGACTCGAGGGACTGCAAAGCGGCCAAGGATGCAAGCGGACGACCTGCAGGTAACTCGTCAAAGAAGGTCGCACAGGGATTCACCTGAGCTCTGTATTGTAGGCGCAGGACTAGCCATACTCGAATCGGCAGCTAGGGACCGTCTGCGTCGTTCGATCCCAGGTGCAGAAGCACTCGCAAGAGGCGAAATATCCGGCAGCCACAAGAGAAGCTTTCGGTACCGGAACACCATCAACATAAGGACGTCACCAACAAAGACGTAGCCCAACAGGTACGTCACCAAACGGGAACAGCTAAAAAGGGCAATAGCCTTAGAACCGAGCTGAATACATTTAAAAACACACATACTCGTTGTAGATCTTTGCGGCTGCATTACGCCAAGAAGGGGAAACATGTGCTTGCTAAAGCGAAATTCTCAAACGAGGTTTGGGCTTGGAAATTACCAAAAATACAATTCCCGAGGTCTACTCCGGAACGCCCGTGGAATTCACAACACACCAAAAGTAACTTCCTACGTAAGATGCCATCGAATAAATCCAATTATGGTACGTCTCCAAGACGCTAATTTTCGAGGCAGCTGTCTTTAGCAGCACAAAAATGGAGAATGGGAAGATGGTTTCCAAAAATAAAATTTTGGGGAAGGGGTCAGATATGCAATCCAACACAGATGCATAGCGTGAAGTCTACACTCCAGGGGCTTTCGAACACTACTTCTGAGTTATACAGCTTACTTAGATTAAAATATAGCTTATAGAAGATATGAATGCTCAGTATTATTGTACGAAAACTTAGGTTTAAATAAAGATAAGGCAAAAATCAGCTTTAGCGAAAATTCGAGTAATTGACTAAATAAATAGCTGTAAATGACTTTTAGCCCGTAACAACATGTCAACACTCACCGCGTCAATTTTATTTCGTTTTACATCATTCAACATATCGATTCCATATGAAGTTTTAATATTCTGTACATCTTGTCGTGTTAACAAATGGATTCTTTGTACGTCATTCTCAAGAATTTGATCTCTGTTTTGATCAAGTATACTATAACAGAATATCAAAAATAAGAAAATAGTTATTAAAAAATAAACAAAACTGGGTTACCTTGGCAACGAAACACCAGGTAATAATTTATTAGCAACTAGTTCTTTGTCCTCTTTCTGAATATGCAAATGTTCCACATATTTATCATGGTTATAATAAGTTTTATTATACACAACATATCATTTTTATTTTATTTCAGTAAGTTTAATCTGACTAGTACAAGCAAATTCTGGTTTGCTCGGACCTTGTACTTTTACTGCACTTTTGCGATTTTTGTCTTCAATAACTTTAACTGGAAAATTAAAGTTATTGGTAAAATCAATATTTTAAAACTGGCATACCTACTTACCATATTTTCTAATACTTCTATTGCAATTATAATATGAAACTATTGCAACATCAGCGTCTGTCTTCAAAGTTTTGGTTCCCCTACTCAAAACATATTCGATTTTCTCTTTTTTGCTGGTATTGTAAAGCCAGGCTTGAAAATCTGAAAAATATAAATTATTTATAATAAATTCACTCTACAAAATAAAACAATATATGGGTAAAGTACCATGTGAGCAAACGAAATTTATATCAAGCTTGGATCTGAAACATATGTCTATTATTAATTCACATTATGTTGGATATGGACTATTATAATAACTGTCATATTTAAATTAAAAACATCAGAAGTAATACATCACATGACTTAATTGTTTCAAGGTCAAGCTTGATTTCGTTTCATTTTCTCACATGTTAAAAGCAACGACATACCTTCTAAACAGTCGAATTCTATCTCCTCCGCTTTACATTTAAAATTATGATTATCCATTAAATGATACCTTAAATCTGTTGTTTGACGAAATGAAGTTTTGCAATTGTAGCACTTTGCATTATATACACTAAAATCATAGTACACAACCTGCTTTTCTTTGATTTTGTGTACGATTTTGATATGTCTATTCACACATGACTGACTAGAAAATATTTTATCGCAAAACTTACAGGTTGCCGTCATTTTTATTTGAGGTTAAGGTTTAAGGAGTTTAACTCATCAATGTTGGCACACCAGTGTAGTTCTCTAGCTGTATATTAGTTGTTCAGTGCATTGAGAACTGGTACGGCAGCTCTGCCTACCACGGATTTTATTGGAAACAATTCGGCACGCGGAGCTACGTCTAACCGGACGATGGACGATGGACATCATGGCAACCGGAGTACCGAGATTGGATCTCTTACCTCCTTCATCTGGATTTGGTTCGTGTTGTTGGAAATAGCGTGAGCTGCCTTAGCAGCTAGCCCCTGTATTCACTGGGGCAAAAGAACCATCTTGGGCCTCTTATGTCGGTGGTGAGCTTCCTCGTCGTAGTCCTCCAGTTGCCTGATGAGTGGGTTTGGGTTTGTCTGCAGTAGTTCGTAGAACTTAGTGGCCGCCTCCACTATGAACTGTTGGATCGGGATCTCGTTGAGGTCGTCGTGGATCTGTGTGTTCCGAACAAACCAGGGTGCGTCGACTGCAATCCTCAGTGCCTTGTTCTGGATTGTTTGAAGCTTCTGCGCGTGGGTCCTCGCTGCGTAGCCCCAAACGGTTGCGGCGTACGTCATGGTCGCCCTGACTATAGCTTTGAAGATCTTCAGCTTGTTCTTCGTACTGAGCTTGTTTCGTCGGTTTGTCAAGCTGCAGTACAAGCTTGCCGTGACTGCCTTGGCGCGGTCGGTGCAGTGGGCGATGTTTGGGGCCCACGTTAGCTTTGAATCCAGAATGACTCCGAGATATTTCGTCTGCGCTTTCCACGGAATTGCCTGGTCGAACATTTCTACGTCTTCCTCTGGGCGTCGTCTTGTCTTTGTCAAGAAGATGGCGGCGCTCTTCTCCGCGTTGACCTCGATCCTCTAGGTTCTAAACCACTCCTCGAGATCGTCGATAGCTGTTTGCATGTGGCGGGTTGCGAGTTGTGGACTCTTGGAGCTGGCCAAGATTGCAGTGTCGTCAGCGTAGAGAGCCAGTTTGGTGTTTGGCGTTTTCGGTAGGTCCCGCACGTAGATGCTGAACAAAAGTGGTGACAACAGGGGCCCCTGGGGCACGCCGGTGGTAATGCTTCTACAGGTGGAGCGGATGCCGTTGAGCTTGATCCGAAAGGATCGCTGTCTTAAGTAGGAGGCGACTAGCTGTACAAGGGCCAGCGGCAGGTTCGCTTCTAGCATCTTGTGCAGGAGTCCTTTGTGCCATACTTTGTCGAAGGCTTTGGAGATATCGAGAAATACGGCTGCCGTAGACTGCTTCTTGTTGTAGCTCTCTGTTATGTGTTCCACCACTCTCAAGATTTGGTGGATGGTGCTGTGCTGGCTCCTGAATCCGAATTGCTCGTCGGGGATGATGTTGAGCTCTTTGCATGCGTCTTGGAGCCGCTTGAGTACGATGCCCTCGGCGAGTTTTCCCAGCACCGGTAGCAACCTGATCGGTCTGTAGTTTTGGGGAAAGCCGTTGGGATGCCCTGGCTTGTGGAGAACAATCACGTCTGCGCATTTCCAGGAGGTTGGGAAATGCCTGAGCCTCAACATGGCGTTGATAATGCCAGTGATCGCTGCGATTGCTCGTCTCGGGAGAGCTTTGAGGGCTCTGTTGGTAATGCCGTCTGGGCCTGGCGCTTTCTTGACTTTGAGCGCTGCGATGGCTTTGTCCACGTCTAGCGCTGACGCTGGCTGCAAGTGTTAGGCATCGACTTGGCGGAGATGGCGTCTAACGTTTCGGTGCGTTCTGTCCACGTGCTCTAGGTCCACGTCGCGGTAGTTGGGGCTGCACTGCTGCTCCAGGTTGTCGGCAAAGGCTTCTACCTTGTCGGAACTCCTGTACACTATCCCATTTGTACCGTGGATCGGTGGCATGGGTGACGTCTTATTTCGAAGCGCTTTAGACATTCTCCCCAGGGAGTTGTCCTCGGTGGTGAGCGACTCTAGCTTGCCGTCCCAACGGCTGTTGTAAAAACTTGCTATTTCGAATCTGACTTCGGCAGCAAGTTCATTTGCTCTACGACGGTCGGCTGGATTTAGAGTTCTTTGTGGCCGTCTTCTGGCCCGGTTCTACTCCCTGATAAGATCTTTAACGTTTCCGGGAAAAAATATCATGCTGTCTCTTGCTGGCCTCGGGTTTGTTGCGAAGCTGATGGAGGACTGGATGCTGGACGTGAGGTTGTCTACGGCTTTTTACAGATCCTCGATCGTCTGAATCACGGAGATTTTTTCGATTGTTCGCTATAGGTGTTGTGTAAAGGCGGGCCATGAGATGCAGGTGGTTTCTTCATCGAGTTCGTTTATGTCTCCTTCCAGGTGGAGAATTACCGGGTTATGGTAGGAGTCTAGCTTACTAATGGCTGTGAGCCGGTGGTGAAGGGTGACGTCCTTGATGATGACGATTTCTAGAACATCCGGCCTTCCGGTGGTGCCATAGTGCGTGGGTTCTAGCGGTCTTTCCACGACAATGTTTCTGCTGTCCGCGTAAGCGTGGAGTATGCGTTCGTTCCGGTTGGCGACTCTACTGTTCCAAGCGGCGTGCTTGGAGTTGAGGTCACCGGCGATGATCGTGGAGGCGCCTCCTTCCAGCAGCAAGTCCAGGTCTTGCTCTAGGAATTGGCGGTGCGGGGCGTTGTAGATTGCTACTAGGTGGATAGGCCCGTCGCTTTCGGTTTGGACACATATCATCGTGGCTTCGGCGTGTTACAGGGGTGGAGTGGTCAGGACATGGTGTTCTATCGACCTTTTGATGTAGATGGCGGTGCCGCCGCCTCTGGCCCCAATTCTGTCATTGCGGTACAGCACGTAGTTCGGCAGTTTTGGATTGTCGCCGGCGTGCAGGTGTGTTTCGTTTACCATTACTACATCGAGCTCGTGGCGGTCAATAAACTCCTGAAGCTCTCGCTTCTTGCTATTTAGTCTATTCGCGTTCCAGTACGCAGTCTGCAATGATCGAGGCCTTGTTGGTCGTCTATCCATCAACGGTTTAGAAGAGGGAGGTGGTGTCCTGGGCGCAACTCAGGATGCCGCTAATGATCTCTGCGCTAGTGGCGGCGCCGCTGATGGCCGTCAAGACCTTTTGTGCTACTTCTGCTAGCTTGGAGAAGTCGATGGAGGTTAGGAGAGCGATGATGCTGGCGAGGTCTGGTGCCTTGGGATTGCTCGCGCTTGGCGTGTTGGCTGGTCTGGTTTCGGCAGGTGCTGCTGGAGCTGGTGTTGGAGCGGCTGCCACCGGAGCGACAGTTGGAGCAACAGCAACTTCCTGGTTTCTCAGAGCGCTCGCGTAACTTCGTCCTGTCGTTGCCTTTGGTGGAGGAGGCTTCGGGTAGGCGCTACATCCCTTGTAGCTAGCAGGGTGGGCGCCTTGGCAGTTGCCACACTTGGCAGTTGCCACACTTGGCTGGAGTGTCCTTTGGCTTTACGCAAGTGCTGGTATGGTGGTCTCAACTGCACTTGACGCACTTAGGGCCGGCTTGGCAGCAGCGCTGCGACTGCCCAAACTTCTGGCATTTGTGGCACTGCCCGATCGAAGTCTTTCTTCTTGGCGATTCGACAGAGATGCGAAGACGAAGGACATCTGTCAGGCTGATGATCGCTTTTGCCTCTGCAGACTTTACCAGCTGCACCATCACAAGCGGAATCGGCTTTTTTCCCTGCCGATATGCATCCTGTGCACCGACGTGATGGGAAGTGCTCGGTTCTCGAGATTCTGTTTGATGTCTTCGACTTTGATGGGCTTGGGAATTCATCTTAACACAACCGTCTAAAGTCGTCGACTGAGGCTGGGTGGACGCTGATGCCTTCAATGCTCGTTTTAGCCTTCAAGAATTTAACCTTCCGTGTTGAAAAGACGGAGGATATCTGGACCCATCTGTCTTTGGTCCGGATGATCACCGGGGGCACGCGTTTGCGGGACTCCTCTGGCTGGGATTCTGCCGTCTGGTGCTCTTCCCCTTCCATGCCCTGCAGGAAATCATAGCGGTTCTGCAGCGTTGCTCGGGCCTTCTGAGCGGGTGCTGTAGCTTGAATCTCCTTCTTTATTTTCAGATTTACTTCTGTGAACTCAGTTTCCATCTTCTCCACCTGGGGGGCGGCGTCGAGGAGCTGAGTTCTTGAAGACGGCTCTGCGAGGGCGGCGGCGGCTTTCACTGACTCCGGCACGTGCTGGCTGTCGAGCTTAGAGTTTTCCTCCACGTTGCGGGTAATCGCCTTAAGCTTCATCTCGATCCGCTTATGGCGGTTAATGTGGCTGTCGGGAAACCTCTTCTGGTAGAGCTCACGGCGCTCAGCGTGGTACTGTAATTGCAAGTTGGCTTTCGTCTTGGCGATTGCAGCTGCTTCCCTCTAGGCGTGGTAGGTAGCTAGCTTTTCCTCGATGTCAACCTGTTTGATGTCCGCATAGGGATCGGGATCGGGACCATTTGAGTCCATCCTCCCGGGACTCCTAACTGGTTGATCTGCAGACAAATACTTTATTAGCTCAGGCGAACAAAAGTCGTCGAGGACAGAAAAGCAACTAGTTGCTTTCTTGCACGACTCTAAACGTTTTGTTAGACAACTCTTTTTAGTTTAGAACATTGTTCTAAAAACGTTCTGTTGACAATTCTATGATGTTGGCGAAGTGGATTATCCGCTAAACAACAACGTGAAACCAACCGCCCGAAGGCCTGGACTTGACACGTTGCTTTTAGGGTCGGTGGCGCTGCTTGACTCCGAGGCGATGGCTGGATGGGTACGTCCTCCCGCTCCGGGCTCTCGCTGTCGACATCTCCTACATCGTATAACCCTTCTTTCCAAAAATGGTATGGGCGCGGTTCTCCTACAGGAAGGGCGGCCGTGTGCTCACTCATCTAGAGCATTTACGAATACCCAAACCCGGCACTCACATATAGAAAAAGAGTTGCTGACGATCTGGTTTGGCATAGAAAAATTTAAACAGTATGTCTGTGGTCAACACTTTATTGTGGAAACTGATCACAGACCACTCTTACAAATTATAATAAAACCTGTAAACGTATGTTCACCTAGGTTACAAGTAATTTCAATTCAGCTACGTAAATATGATTTTACATTAGTTTTTAAACCAGGCAAAGAATTGGTTCTGGCCGACACTCTGTGGAGAGCGTTTATTAAAGATAAAGTTTTTGATGAAAATTTATATATTAAAGCAGAGGTTCAAGTTTGCTTGGTTTCAATATATTTAAATGTTTCAGCAGAGAAACGAAATTACCTGAGAGAGCACACAAATTTAGACGATGATTCTGTGCAGTTGAAAACATGCAGAAAAGAAATACTGGAAAAGCTACACTATGTCCATATGGGCATCAGCAAAACAGTATCTAAAGCAAATTTATCACTTCACTAGCCGGGAATGTCAAAATGTATACAAGATATGATTTTGTCATGCCACATTTGTCTAAATCAGAGTAGTTCACAAAAGCCTGAACCTATGGTACCTCACGAAATCGTAAAAGTACCATTCTATAAAATTGGGTGTGACATATTCCACCTTAACAATGTGGCATACTTATTAGTAACAGATTACTATTCAAAGTATGTAGAAGTTACACATCTAATTTATTAGAAAATGAAACCACTGCTGTTGAGCTTTTAGCACAGACTGTTTACGTATATTCTTTGTACTTAACAACATAGTAATTTCTATTATGGCTGGTTGCAAGTAGCCTTCAACAGATGGCGTTAACAACATAGTTTTTAGATATAATTTCACTGCCCCTACTATGTCAAAAACTATTATAATGGAACTAAACCTAAGTTTTTAGTGAATTTAATATGCTTTACAGTATTCAAACCCTTGGTTAGAATATTAGCACATCAGCAGTCATTTCATCTGTACAAAGATATTTGACTTCTACATAATTATTAGATATGACTTCACGAACAAAATGATGCTTTATATCTATGTGCTTAGATCTTTTATAATTAATAGGATTTATTGCTAATTTTTGCGCTCTCTGACGATCGTTATGTAAACTAATGGAATTAATCCTACCAGTTAATTCCTTTAATAAATTCCTTAAATAATGGCTTTCTTGGAAGCTTCATTCAAAGCCGTATATTCAGCTTCCATGCTACTTAACGCTACAGTTTTTTGTTTATTGCTTTCCCACAAAACTGCACAATCAAAGAATTTAAAAACATATCTTGTATAGATTTTTTTATCATTATTATTGCTTGCCCAGTCGGCATCTACAAAACCCTTTACGTCCACATTTTCCTCTTTGTACCCTACAAATATTTTAATACTCTTTTTGCCTGCTGCCAATAATATTGAGTGTAACAGTTATTAAACTGGCTTAAATAACTAACCGCAAATGCTGTTAGGGCAAGTTAATACAGCCAGGTACATTAAACTACCGATTAATTTCTCATAAGTCAAATTCTCATCATATATTTCTACATTCTGGTCAACAATATTTTTATTACACTCCAAGGGAGTATTAACACTTTTACAGTCTGACATATTAAATCGTTTTAAGACCTGGTTCACATATTGTTTTGCATTGATTCGCATATCCAAGATCTGTCTAGCCTCGCCTAGATCTTTTATTTTAAACTTTGCATTTATTATTTTTGTTATTATTTAAGATACCCGCTACAAGGTTTTTTAATGTTATTACAATCTGATCACTGATGTAGATCAATGAGTAATTTGATTCTAACTTAATTGATTACGTTTGAAGATTGGTAAACTAAGGTCTTACTCACTAGTTTTGTCTTGTGTTCTTGTAACTTAACTACACTAATCATAACATGTATCACGAACCGCACGATACTCTGCTTTGCACTATCACTATTTCACTAACTCATACGGCTTCGTCCTCTTGAGTCTTCTTACTAGGTTTGTGTTGTCCAGGAGCTAAATAGCCTCAACGTTCACATGGTGAAGCAGCCTATGTTTGTGACTACTGGCAAATTTGGCGATGGTTTGATCGACATTATCCATTTTAAGATCCCTATGGATGTCTCTTGTTTCGGCAGTACCAGGGTGCATCAATAATGTTCTTAGTGCTTTGTTCTGAAAGGGCTGAATCACTTGGATGTTGCTCTTACTGGCACAACCCCAGAGTTGAATGCCATAGGTCCAAACAGGTTTCAATATTTGCTTACAGTGTGTTTCACTTTACATGGAAGCACCCCTGTATTTTCTTTGTTTTTGTATGAATCGATTTAAATATTTCACCAGTTGTACAACTCACCAAGAGGCATCTATTCATGTTCTTGAGCGCAAATGACGTTATTAGCCTGGCCCACTACGATCAAGAACATGGGTCGCATTGTCAATATTTTGCATCGCGTTAGAGTTACAGGAAAAATTTATTAAGAAAAGTTGTTTAGAATCAAAAGAATACCCCAGATACCGATTTTCGTTTAATAATTCGAATTTTTAATTTTTATCCGTAAATTTGTCGAAGTCCCAAATTTCAACTTTTAATTTGGTATCAAATGGTGCCATGGAGAAACAACATTTTTATTATTTTTACAAACGTCATTAGCTAAATGGCTGAATTACGTTGAACTGTTGTTGAGAAAGTAGAAATAATTAGAATTACTTGTGAAAATGCAAGATCCAATAGCGAAGTAGCTAGAGTATTTAATGAATGGCATCCAGGGCACGCACCTATTCATCCTGGAACTGTTTAAAAAATTAATCAAGTTTTTAATTTAACTGGAAATGTTGTTAAGCCCATACCAAGAAGAATAGTGAGAGATGCATTCATTGGAGAAATGATTTTGGCGGCTTATGACGCTAATCCTCGTACTAGTATTAAGAGATATGGCATTAAATGTAACTATTGCACCATCGAAAATTGGGCGCTGCTTGTAACGTCAGAAACTGAGTGCCAGGATAAATAGGTGCACGCCCTGTATGCCTTCCATTAAACATTCTAGCTACTTCTCTATTGGATCTTGCATTTTCACAAGTAATTCTAATTATTTCTACTTTCTCAGGAACAGTTAAACATAATTCAGCCATTATTAAAAGCTAATGACGTTTGCACAATAATAAAAATGTTGTTTTTTCATGGCACCATTTGATACCAAATTAAAAGTTGAAATTTGGGACTTCTACAAATTTATGGATAAAAATTAAAAATTCGAATTATTAAATGAAAATCGGTATCTGGGGTATTCTTTTGATTCTAAACAACTTTTCTTAATAAATTTTTCCTGTAACTCTAACGCGATGCAAAATATTGACAATGCGACCCATGTTCTTGATCGTAGTGGGCCAGGCTAATAACGTCATTTGCGCTCAAGAACATGAATAGATGCCTCTTGGTGAGTTGTACAACTGGTGAAATATTTAAATCGATTCATACAAAAACAAAGAAAATACAGGAGTGCTTCCATGTAAAGTGAAACACACTGTATATAAAAGCAGTTTGTTATATGTTGACAATTTGGAGTTTTTTCCAAGTAGTCAGTACATTTTTTTCAGTTTGATGCCAAGCTCTTCCCGTTTCTTTTTGACATGAACTCTCCAGCAGAGTCTAGCGTCTAAGGTCATTCCCAAGTACTTAGCTGAGTTAGCATAGGGAATCTGGGTCTCGTTGATTCTGATGGGAAGATGTTGCTTCCATTTGTTAGTAAAGTCTATATGTACAGACTTATTTTTTTTTGTGAACGTTGAAGTTGTCAAATTATTTTGCGCCTCTTCAATTTCTTCACATTTTTCTGTTATCCACTTTACTTTTAACTCTCTTATTTTTCTACTGATATCTGTATATATGCTTTTGTATTGAGTTTGATATTTATTTTTATATTTCCGGCGATTAGCTATCAGTTGTAGTATATCACTTGTCATCCACGTTTTTTACAGCTTTTTCATCACCTTTTCTTGTGTTCAGTAACTGCGTTTTTAGTAGGTATCCACATTTTATTGATGTTAGTATTTGCGGCACCCTGATCGCTATTTTTTGTCAAAATTCCTTTGATGTAATTTGATGTTTCCGTTTTACAATCATCGTCTTTCAATTTTTCTATATCGATACGTCTGTGATTTTGCTGAGTGTGTTCTATTAAACTTTACTTTTATATTTATCACTACAGAATTATGATCCGTGTTGGCATCTGCTCTTGGATACGTTTGCAGATTTAATGCTATTCTTGTATCGATGTTTAACCATTACAAAATCATTTGGTTCTCGAATATTATTTCTGTAAATTCTTATGGAGACATAGAAGTACAATCTCCTTTGTGGCAATTTAAAGAATGTGTTGGTTACTGCAAAGTCTTCTTCTATGCGGAATTGCAACGATCGCTTTCGTCGTTCGTTTTTAACGTTTAAGTAAAAATCTATACTTTGACCAACTGTACCATTGCCTATTGCCCATTCCAGTTACACATTAGATCTCTTTTTTATTATGTTTAATCTGCTTTTTACTTGTTCATAGAATGATTCTGTTTGGTCTTCGCTTCTTTCAGCTGTGGGCAAGTATATTTGTATTACACTGTCTTACAGGAAAAAACGAATTTTACGACACTTAATATATTAACTTACACGATAAATGGGTCGTTAGGTCACGTTAGTATTCAAACATGCAAAGCTCACCCTGATCACGCTTTAACTGTCTTGAAACGAATAGTTGATCGACTATTGCTCAGGGAGATGGGAGTGGTTCAGGTTCGCACAACATTAATTAGGACGAGGGGCTGTCGCACTAGGGGTGGTTATAATCGAGATGAAACAAGGAACGGGTTTGATTATAAAAGTTTCTCAGCAACCCCCTGTAGAAAATCAAAATCTAGGGGAGTTTGCGTTATTCAACGCTCCTCCGAGACGGTCCCAGTTGTTTCGAAACTTACCTTGGTTTTTTTTGTTCTCGCCGGATCACCTTACATACAGCATAACAAAAAGAGCACAACACAGAATTGTCGATAGCATAAATGAAACAGTTAAAAATTGAAATGCGTCTATTAAAAGTAAGTAGACAAATATATCCAGCAGTAATAAACAAATGGGTTAGTATGGTTAAATTAACTCAAATACGTAGTCACATATGACACAACTAAAGTTTGTCAACGTTGGTGAATAGACATCGAACGTTTAAATAGCGCGGGCATTTTGAACGAGCCACGCTGTTCTAATTATAGACACAACAACGCAAAAGTAGGCCACTGAGACCTGGATTGAATTTGATTATTACTAGAAATACGTCACGCCGCACAATTTCAAAAGGCGTAGCACTGTATAGTTTAGCGATTCACAATACTAAATCTAGTTCATAATACCCGAACGGGGATGGGCGGAGCCTTTATTGGAGTAGCTGGAGGGTGTCTCGCAAGTGAGATCAGAAGCGGGCAAGTAGAATGGACAGGGGGATACTCCCTTTGGCGATGGCGAGAACGACAGGGGGGGAAGGTGATCCCTTTGACGATGGCGGGTACAACACAATGGATTGTCGCGCGGCAAGTAATGGAGGCGGCGTTTCGACGATTACTCACACCGCATCTCCTCGAGACTTGGCACTTTAATAAAACATAACTCGTTATGGAATCCGTGACAACGATAATTGTATTAATTTCTTCAACGACTGAGTAGGTTAAATAACACTGTCTATGCTGCCCGGGACAACCAGAAACACCTCCCCTGTACTTAGGGGGTGACGACACCACCACTAGTTGCTTATCTGAGCATGCCCGCAAGAAGAGTATTTTGAGATGATCGACGGTACATAAGGCAGCTGAGGGAGCTCTAAAGGTCGGTACACAGAATTCGGCCAGTAGTTAAATTTCAACGAAATCAACAATGGCAAAACCCCAGCCGCGGAAGCGCTGAGGACCGTTCACACAGAATAATCGTTCTACTCCCCTAGAATACCTGAAATAAACTGGCTAGAAAAATAAAGCCCCGCTACTGGAATCGAGGGGGGGGGTCGTTGCATCTAACTCATACGCAGACATTGCTGTCGCATAAGATCACGCCCGAATTTTCGCGCACTGTGCACCTGCCGGAAATTGCAGGTCTAAACCTAGAATTTACGCGCGGAAAACCATCACGCCTTCGCACAAATCAATGTGTTATGCTACATTTACTTAAAGGCAAGCGTCGCATGGCGCACATTCAGAACGGATTTGCGACAAACAGCAAGGCGTGCTTTAATAGAATATAAAAATATAATAAAAGAATTGCAGTCTCGTTAGCAAACCGCGATAAATGTCGCCAGATGCCTGGATTTACATAAATTTCAACAGAAACATCAAAATGAAGCGGGAAACGCGTGAAAGTACAAAGAGCGGACATTTCGCAACGTAATTAAATTGACCTAAAAACTGAAATTGTCCTTAAAATTCATTACACACAGTGTCGTGGTTAATTGAACCATTATAATCTTATCTGAGATTGGTACAAAATTGATGAGTGCTTTATTAACAGTTTTACTAAGAATAATAACTACTCCATTCTCATGTTCGTTGTCATCGCCTCCTAAATAGCACATAAACTTGTCACTAGCGCCGTCAGCAATTGCTATCCGTGCCGCGTCTTACAATTGGGATGACGTCGGTAAAAATTAGGGGAGAGCTGAAGTTTGACCCGTTGATAGATCACTACAAGGGATACATTTTATCAACACTCACTGCTCCTTTCCACTCTACTCTCTCCTCAGTGCCCCTTTCAGCATCGCATTCCCAGACTTTAATAGACTGCTTTATTTCTCCGTAACGAATGGTGCACTTTTTGGTTTTTCCGTAAAAGAATGTGCTAGAAAAATATTTTTATTTAATTTTGCGATAATGTTGATAGAATTGTAGTAAAATCGAGAACTGCAGTTTTATTTTAAAAGCAGAAATTTTGTTTTACCCTTTAAAAATGTATGCTCAAATGTAGGTTACAGTACAATTCCGTTTTAAATATTACATTACAATACAATAAATAGAAAGTTTTTAAAAAGTGTCACTTTTTAAATCAGGTAGTTGTAACATGACAATCCATTGCAGTGTTCACATCCTACGAAGCTATTTACGCCTGATTTGTTGCATCCACGACATTTTCCACATCCTAACTTACAGTTGCAGGATATAATGCATAGACATTCTTGTGGGGTAAAATGCATTGAATTAACAAAATATTTCAGTGCTTTCTATTTTTGTCAGTTCCCTTCTTCGTATTCTATCTTCCATCTTCATTCAAATGCTAGAAGTAGTTTACTAGCGACGTTTGGATTTGCAAATAAACTCTCAGATGTCGATGAGACGGGTTTGATGTGACGAAATCTCACCAAGTCAAAATTAAGTTGATCTTAATGCAGAATTTTTAGTTAATGCTGTGAAGAGCAAGTAGCAAGCGTAATTGTGTGACCGGTATTGGTCACGAACATATAAATATACTGTTATAGCTTCAATGCTATGTTATTATTATACTAAATTTTAAATAGATTACTTTTTCTTTAGATTAATTTACATAAAAATATTATGCCCTCACTTAAATTCTTTACTATTTTCTTTACTAGCCCCGGTAGAACAGTTACTCTTAAATCAGGTTAGGTTCACGCTTTATAAGGTATGATTAATTATTTGCATTTATTAATCTTTACTATCGTCTTGATTAATAAATTTAATATACTTCATGATTAATTGGTGGTATGAGAATTATATTAAATGACACTTCTATAACTGTGGAAGTCAAATTACTCACCTGAAAGGTTAACTGAACCCATGTCTTGTATAATTAATATCGTTTTAAATGTTGAAAATGGTAAGTATTTCTTGTAAATATCTTATTTGCTCACTATTGAAACTTATTATTGCTTATTTTTTACATATACCTGTGATTACTTTAACTTAAGTGATCCAATTAGATGTTCTCGTCCAATCAAGTACATGCTGTCTGCTTATTCCGGTGTCCAGGTATGGCAAAGTACGTAACGCTCCTATTTACAACGTATAACATCCCCTGCTACTAATTGCTTCATTTATAGCTCCAAGAAAGGTCCCAGATCTACAACTTATTGCTCTGGAGGTTCCGCCCTACTTAAATCTGCGACGAAGAACAGTCAGCAACCCAAACTGCCACGATGAATAGAACACGGATGCATATTCACACATCAACTCAAGAAAACAGCTTTTTCCAATGCAGTACGTATCCAAATCTAACTCAGGTGTAGATGTGTTCACACGGTAATCACTCCAATGCAACCCATCCAAATCAAACACGATACTTTACACCAACCTCCAACAGTAATTCCAATGCAGTGCGCATCGAAATCCAACTCAGGTGTAGACGTGCCCACCCTGTATCAACTCCAATGCAGCTCATCCAAATCCTCTGCTGACCTCACCAATCCATAGACTATTTTGCTAATCGTAGCCGGTTACTTTCTTCTTGTTATAGCATTATTTTTTATTCCTTTTCCAGTTGTCCAATGTTGACTTTATTTATAAATATTATAGCTTGTTTAAAATATTTACTTTGACTTCATTTTTTTAAATTGAGTCACTTATATCCTTTTATACTTTTAAAATAAGATAATGCATTTTAATATGGGGTTTATTTTCTAATTTTGCTTTTTAACAAATCTTACATGTACTTTTTCTGAATCAAAAATTACTTGTTATTTTCTTAATTAAAATTCAGTTTTTTTAGTGCTCATCAAAATTAAGACATCATTATTGGTATTAGCGAAAAATGTAATAAAATTGTATGTCTAGTAGATGCATCACTTTAAAATTAGCTCATTCCAAATTATATAGACTACAGGAACGTATAACCAAACCTTAAATGATGCTTTTCAATTTGGGCATGTTTTTCTAAGTGTAACTTGTAATAAATAACTGATTTAAAGAAAATCCAACTTTTCTGACACGTTTGTTACTTTCATTTACGTTTATTTATATCGCATGAATTGGCTGTTTCAACAGCTGCTTCATAAAACGTGTTAGCATAATCGGAATTTTCCCTTTTTAATAAAAATTGCACCTTAACATTTTCTATAACAAAGATTGCGTCCGGCACGTCGGAATTTCTATTTGTAACATATCTAATTCCTTGGAATCTCCAAAGAATAGAGCATAAACAATGTGAAATTGTAAAACAAATGAAAAATATTTTTGTGACAACAATAATCCGAGTCTTTAGTGCCCCATTTTATTTTCATTAGAAACATGACATCAAACTAAAATCGCCGCCAATGTCTTTTTAATTGCTACACAAGCGTCAATTTGGCTTGGCCAACATTTAAAACAAATTCACTTTAGTTCACCTAGTTTTTTGTCTACTTAAATTAATTTGAGATTTCATATATTCTATGTATAGAAACCTGAACAAAAGACACAACTTTTCTAGTAAGGAAAAAATGCACCAGTTTCTTTTACAGATTTATACACATCTAATACACTCAATTAAATTTATGATTGAAACAACGGGCACACATTGCTCTAGGCACCTCTTTTCGAAATAACGTTTAAACTTTCTTAAACTTTTCACTTGTAACACCTGCGGTGTTATATGTTTGTGCAACACACTCAAGCCTATACTGCACTCATTCAAAGTGACCAAATGTAGACCTTGAATTGCGTTTCTACAAACGCAAAACCCAAAAATCACTTGTATATGGTCCGTTGCTAATAATGCCGAATAAAAATTGACCTTATTCAGTTTTTGAAATGTCCCTTGTTCCATCCACCATAAATATCACAGTTATAGACTTGTTTTACAATTAATTTAACCCAGAGTGAGGCAAGTTGGACCAAAGGGTAGGCCAAGCCAATTTTAGGCCTTTCGAGACACCCTTATAATACTAGGAAATAAATCAAGATTTTGTAGCCGGTGAATGCAATTTCCATAATTTATTTAGACAACTTCATTAAATTACAAGAAACTCCAAGTGGAGGCTTTTACAAGTTCCAAAAAATCACAGATCAGATCTAATACATGTAGTGGCAGTACATACATAGTTTTTTTCTTCTAGATTCTAGCATGAGTTTTCAAATGCTTAACTAATATATTTCTCTGTGCTGCTTTAAACTCACAAATAGAACAAGCATAAGGTTTTTCTCCTGTATGTGTCCTCATATGTGTAACTAATGTGTCTTTGCTTCTTGCTTTATATTCACAAAATGAGCAACCATACGGTTTTTCTTCTGTATGTGTCCTCATATGTTTGACTAAGAGATCCTTTCGCATTGCTTTATACTCACAAATAAAACAAGAATACGGTTTTTCTCCTGTATGAATTTTGGTATGTCTAGCTAAACTACTTTTGTTAGATGCTTTATACTCACATTCAGAACAAGAATACGGTTTTTCTCTGGTATGTGTTTTCATAATGTTTCACTAAATTACTCCTCTGGGTTGCTTTATACTCACAAACGCAACAAGTATAGGGTTTTTCTCCAGTATGCGTTCTCATATGTGTAACTAATGTACTTTTCTCTGCTGCTTTATACTCACAAATAGAACACCAAAAAGGTGTTTCTCCTGTATGTTTCTTCATGTGTAAAACTAAGGTATCTTTTCGCGTTGTCTTATACTCACAAATATAACAAAAATAAGGTTTTTCTCCTGTATGTGTTTTAATATGTCGAACTAAATTCCTTTTCTCATATGTTTTATAGTCGCAAAAAGAACATTTATAAGGCTTTTCCCAAGAAAACAGATTACCCTTCTTTTTTCTTTGATATTCACGGGTTTCGCTGCTCCAAAATGATTTCTCTACTAGGCTTTTATTTTCTGTACATGTAGCATTAGCATGAAATTCATCTTTTATATTAAGTTCCTCCTGTTTAATAGTCAGTTCCTGATAGACTGTGTTGTCAAAAGTTCCTGCGATGATCCGTTCCTGGCAAAGTATGTTTCCAGTTGCTTCATTTTCTTCCACTTTGCTGGTCATTCGATTGCACCAATTATAATCAACTAATTCATGCTTCATGTCCATAGTTTTAATTCAGTAAATACATCAACTATAAAAAAATATAAAATTGGTTTAGGTTAAGTTGGTTATTTTCATTAAAATACATCAAATGTTTTTTAACTATGTCTATTTCCTTTACTTACATGAAATATAACTTTTTTAATATGAAATTCAAACACAATACGTTGTATAACAATTAAGCGTTCTATTCAAACTTGTTATTTACAATGAAATGCGATAAGTCAAATGGAAACAACACAAGTCAAGTACTGCAATCACGAGGCGATAATTGCAGCAAACCATTCACGAGACATTAATACTTTAATAGCAGCAAACCATTCACGAGACATTAATAGCAGTAAAGGATTCCGCTTCTACAGCCAGTAATATTGGAAGGAGAGACAAATTAACCCTCTTGTTATGGCCTACACACATTTTTTACATTAGATAGGAATGTTTGAACTAATTACACACAAATCTTAAATCTGCAAATAACCTAAATTCGTACCTTTGTACAAAAATGTTGCTATAAATTTTTTTAATCCCACCTCTAGGAACGGTAGTTCAAAGTGCGCGTACACAATATTATTGGTCAATTTGACGGAATTCTTTGCTGCAATTAGCGTCTCTTAACCATTCTGCTTCTAAATCCAGTAATATTGGAAGGAGAGACAAAGAACCCTTTTGTTATGGTCTACACCCATTTTTTACATTAGATAGGAATGTTTATACTAAGTATACGTAAATCATAAATCTTCAAATAACCTAAATTCGTACCTTTGTACAAAAATATTGCTATACATTTTTGTAATCCCACCTCTAGGAACGGTAGTTTAAAGTGCGCGTAAACAATATTATTGGCTCTTTTGACGGAATGATTTTCTACTATTATTTGGGTCTCATCTGCAATCTACTATGTATAGATCGCTTACGAACTCTTGAACTGCTACACCAGCCTGCCGTTCAGAAATTTTCCGAATACCCATAACACATTCCGAAAATACCTGACTTTACCCGCAACCGCAAAACTGTAGAAAACCGGCTACTTCCAATCATTTTATTTTTAATGTTTATTAATGGATATTCAATAACTTAATAACCCCTAAACGAGTATAACGGGGAAAAGTAAAAAGAGTAGGGGGTTAAAATTATTGATTTTCTCAGTTGTGGGATTCATATTAGAATGAAATTGGGCAGAAAAGCTAGTTATTTACATAATTTTAGTATTTCTTCCTTCGTCTGAAAGAAGTATTGTAATCACCAAAAAATCGCCTTCCGAGATCTCTTCAGATCTTCACGTTTCAGGGTTCCTAGATGACGACAAACAGGGTTTCTCAATTCCGTCTGTCAGTCTATCTGTCTGTTGGCGATATAACTCAAAAACTATATTTTCGAGGAAGACGATATTTTTCATGCATATTATATGTCCACTTGGCATGAAACGGAGAACATTTCTCAAAAATATATACAGGGTGAGCACCTTAAAAAATTTTTTTGTTTATTTTTGCTTTAACTTAGAAATAGATACAAGTAATAATTTGTACATAGCTCAGGCTTTACTATTGGCAAAAATAGAACCCAACGGATACAGGATAAATGTCGTACTAGATAAAAAGGAGCAAAGAATAAATGCGTGTTATGTTAAGCTTTTAGGCCGGAAGCCGCATAATGAAGGCAAATCGCAAACATTCAAATACACCGGAAACGCATATTTGAGCGAGGCTGCGCTTTGCATCGTAGTCAGGAATCAGAGACCATAAATTCGATCATAGGATGTGCACTTGAAGAAATAGTTAAAAAAATGTACACTATCTGGAAATACCTTGCTGATCTAAATGTAGAGAGCTCCATTCTTTTGCGATTATAAAAAACCAGAACAAAATATTTTCCCCATCTTTCTTATTACTGAAAATTAACAAATTGTATGCGTGCATCGCGTTTACAAGCTTAGTTTTGCATATTTCTCAATGATTCTTATACTAATGAAAAGCGTATTCTTTCTAGATTTACATGATATCATATAATTAAACTGAAAACTATGTTTAACAAATGCAACGGAAATTGTTTAAATAAAGCGTACGGGGAATGTACGGTATAAATTTCAGGGTCAAGGTATTTTAAAAACTATTGCACATACATGTATACTTCCAGCATATGAACTGTGTAGAAAAAATTTTTTTTAGTGAAAGAATTATCTGCATTGATGTATTGTTGTAAAAAACACGAGTTCTTTTTTGCTGCGTAATTTGAATGATACTAGGCGGCACCAAAGTTAAATCCATGCCCAGCGAGAAAAGATTAAATATAACTCCATCGCAGGAATTTGAAGAGTCTCAGTGGCTCAGGCGGCGAACGCCTACTTCACACTTGGTCTAACGTCGAGCAATGAAATCGAATGCGCGGGCTCGTTCGCAGGCACTGAAGTTCGAACCTTTCAACAGTAATATGTTTTTTTTGAAAATTGATGTGATTTGCATTATAAAGTGTTTCCTTCTATTGTTTCAGTATTATTAGAAACTTGAGGATATTTTATTTTGTCACAATGTCTGCTTGCGAGGGAAGTTCTGAGTAAAGCCCTTTATAGATTTTTTATATTTGAATTCATTAAGAAATATAGCAAATATTCAATACCCGTGTAATTACCAGAAAATATCTGAAATACTCGTATTTTGACTAATTACCCGCTGATTGGGAGCACTGTGCTATATGCTATATGGTCCTTATGAAAGGCATCTAGAATTAATACCTATTAGGCCCGTTTTACAGGGTAATATTTCTACATGTATTTATATATGTATTTATGGAACTTTGAAGTTTTGGCGTGTAATACAGAAACTTCTATATATTTTCTACATGTAAAAATATAATCAGTATTAATATAACAAATGATATAATTATTAACGATGATATCTGCAGACACAATGAGTCCGAAGGACGAGTTAAATGTGCCCCTGCGGTTTCACGAATGATACCCTCGTTTATTAATAACACATGTTACATTTTCAAGAGGCTATAATGACTTATAAACAATACGTGACACAGACCAAAATAAGTTTATCAGAATTAAAACGTGTAATTTTAAATTTTCGACGACTGGCATCGAAAGTAGATTTTTCTCACTGTCATTTGACAACAGAAAGTTGACATTTGCCGCTGAGCGTGCGTTTTCATCTTTTTGCCGCTCGCCGAGCGTTTTGGGTTTCCGCGTGAACAAAAATAGGTAGCCACGTCCGAATATTTCCTTGACAACGCCCGTCATTTGTGGAAATAATCACATGTCATATAGACTGCGCGAGTAATGTTAACTTGATTGTCAATTAATTTTTGCGATAAAACGAAATTTTATATTTTCCTTTAATAATATGCTCAGTCGTCGAAAAAATAGTATGTATATTTCGAGCTAAAAGTGCGCTTGCCGCTTTTGCATGATTGCTGGTTTCGACTTCGTCTCAACCAGCAATATTCATGCGCAAGCGGCAAGAATGCACTTTCAGCTCTTAACATACAATATACTATTTTAGCAAGTTTCGTAAAGTAATACAACTATGCAAATCTATTGGTAATAAAAAAATGTTTTTTTCAATAGCTCTATTATTAACGAAGTTTCGAGCTGTCTAGTAATTTACAAACTCATTGAATATTAAAGTTGGTGGCACCTGCTATTAGAGTATAGTAATAATAATTATTATTATATACATATAGAGGCAAAAGATGGTTTAACTATAAAAAATAAATGACGTTGCATTTTTTGCTTAATTGCACATCCGTTTTGCAAGCTCGAAAAAATTATCGGTAATATTATGTGCAAGCGGAATACATACGGTTTTGGTATTGGACAGTGATAGTCACTATTGCACGCGTATTCAAAAATACGCAATTCTACCAATAAATCAAATTTTAGATCAATCTAATGGTGTTGAAAGCTTCGCCGCGCCGCTCAATCCACGCATCTCTACTTTCCGTCCGCACCGAAGTATCACGTTTAGCCCCACTTAGATTGTACTAGGTAAACGACCTCGAAGAAGATCCCGAAGCATAGAAAAGAACGATGCCCGCTCAGTCGAGGGACATATCTAACCCGTTTCTTTCAGAATCCAAACTAGAACCTAAGCCTCAGCCGAGGGGTTAACTTGGGCTCTTGAGCCCAAGGGGATCCACCAGTCACCGCCAATCCAGATACCTGTCCGTTAAAACCAGAATTCGACTCCGAAATATCTGTCCTTTTCAGTTTATGTAAGTTCTATTCCCGACTTACACCTGAGAAGTTGAACTGCCTGAGTCACCCTTAAACCTGACCTGAAATTTCCTTGCTTAGGTTAGTCGAACTTTCTTAAAGCTATCCTGCGTATAAAAACACCGTGTCCTGATAATCCTAGAGCGCATTGGAACAACATCGTGCTGCTCAGATTAGACCCAGACCTACCCTGTTCTATTAATCTTAGAGCGCATTAGAACAACATGGTGCTGCTCAGATTAGCCCCAGACCTACCCTGACCTGTTAATCTTAGAGCGCACTTGAACAACATCGTGCTGTCTATCTTTCCGGACTAGTAGCCCGTGAAACCACCCTGCTAATAAATAATTTCTTTCGACAGCTCGCAATGAACGCCCACCAGACCGAAGACCAGGTGGAATCACGAATGCCTAAATTGAGTTCAAATCCGCGAGCGCTAGCTCGCTTAATATATGAATTGCAAATCGAGCGCGCACCAGAGCCGTTACAATTCTGGCCGGCGATAATTAACGAAACGCCCGACCAACTCCATTTTCGTGCTCTAAATTCATTAGCTAGCGCGGCGAGCGGTCACCTTTACCAGGCTTAGGGTGGCTTTTAACTGCCCCAGAATCATTTGGACTTTTGTCTTATCAAGTCTAAAATCTGGAGAAACCCGGGACCGACCAGCTGAAACTAAATTACTTAATTTTGGTCTGTTTATAACCATCCGAATCACAGGACAGGGGGGATCGTCCGTATCCGCCACCAGCGAATGCCGTCCCAACCGCAACGCAGAGGACACCGGGAAGAATTATACTTTGTTTTTTTTTGTATATAAGTTTAAAAATTGCTAAACTCATGAAACGTTACAACATAATATACCAATGTAAACTCATTTGGGTCGTTCTTTTCCGCGGAAATCTTTAATAAAAGGTGAAAGATCTATTCGCTGCGGGAAAAAACTAGAGTGATTTGACAATACCCAGTGTCAAGCCTCAAGGTAACTTCAATACCCCCAACTGGAGGCGGGCGGCTATAGGGACCCTCTTCAGCCAAGAATGGGAATTATAGGATTGACGAGAGAGGGGAGGGGCGGAGAATGGAAGAGAGGCCGGGAATTGAAACCTGCCCATGCAGCACTATCTCCATCACTGCCTCAAATCCTAGGTTTGTGTCTTCGCTTGAAGTGACTTAAAGTAGTTACTTATGCACCAGATGTATCATTCAGTTAACAATGAATAGTATGGAAAAATATATCGGCAAAGTGTTTTACAAAATATTTTTGAAAATATTTAGTGTTAATAATGTGCTATTAAAATTATACTACAAGAAGTAGCCCAGAACCTACCGTTATCCAGACACTTTCAACAATTCTAAGTCTAGCTTAAAACTAACTTAACTAATATGTTCAAATACGTTACCGCTCCGAAAAAATACTCTGCTACGGCCGAACTTGAATCCGTATCCGCCTGGTTGTTATATTTCTATTAACTACTATTTTCTATATACAATATAATAGCTTCAATTGTAATTAAAAGAGAGTGAACATTGAATATATACAAATGTTTCTTACGTACGACATCTCTTCAATATAGTTATGTCACAACAGCGTTAAATCCTTGGGTGGTACAGTGGTCAGTCTGTCACGCAGGAGACCGGGGTTCGATTCCCCGCTGGCGAAGATTTTTTAAAATACGAATTACCTGTTTCGTTACGAACACTGCTACGGCAATAGCTATTTGGCATTGAAGATATAGATTTTTAAAGATTTTTCCTACACGCTCCTCGAATCTCTGTACGTCAACTGTCTCAACAAGTTCAGTTGGTAGTTTAAAAGTAAAAGACAAACGTGTATATTTGTTGACAAATCAACGAATATTCTTTTCAGCCACTTTGACTGCAGAAAGGTATTGAGCAGAACTTTTACGGTACTATTTCGATGAGCTTCGTGACGATGAACTCAGGTTTGGTGTTTTTCCAACAAGACGGGGTCACTGCGCACGCAACACTTGATGCCTTAAATATGATACGAGAATTTTTCGACAAGCGGATTATATTAGTCGAAACCACGGCCTTCTGGATCAGGGTGCCTGCCGGCTCTGTCGGAAGGCCGTGGTCGAAACATACCAATAACTTGTCTTACCAGATCTTGCAATCTCACGCCATACGATTTCTTTCTGTGGCGGTGTTTAAAGAACTTCCAGCAAACAATACACGAGCTAAATGAACTGCGGCACAGAATATTGAAGAAAATTAATGAAATTAATAAAAATTCAAATATGTTAATAAATGAGAGCAATGGGATTGTACAGAGTTCGAGCGTGCATTGGTAAAGGCGGTAAACATTTTGGTCATTTGCTATGAATTATTTTTTTATTGCAATACATTACAGTTAAGTTATTACCGTTTGATGAAAATGTAGTGTTAAAGTTAGTTTAAAAGGTTTCCATTTGAATGCTTTCTTGTTGTTAAATGTGTTTATAAAAGTAGGGTTAGGTACGTGTGGTGATATGTTTACAATGAACTTTACAGCGCCGATTGCCACATCAATTTAAATGAACACCCGATATTATAAATTAAATATAACACTAAACGGTTAAGACTATTTCGCAGAGCTTTATACTACCATCGCTTTTAATTGAAAACAATTTAACTAGATATACCATAGCATTAAAAGGAAGGCGGTTTTCACTAACTTTATCCGCTGTTACAATGACTAAAACGCCTCAACATACGTTATATTAATGATAAGAGTAAAATTATTTAGAATTATACACGAAAGATTGGCCAAAAAACATCAAGTTCTGACAGGTGACAGGTGAATTGAATAGTTAAAATTATAAATATTTATATCAAGTTTAAAAAACATACAATGAAAGATTATAATGATTATTCAACACTATAGTGAACGAACCAATGAAAATTGTTCAATTTGTCAGAAACGGCCAATCAAAATTGACTCTCATTGAAAACACCTAATGTCACAGTGTTTTCACGCGAGCCCGATTGGTTTCAATGATTTCAATGTAGTGAGTTGCCATTGACTGACATTTCGGCAAAACGTCAAAGTCAACGTTTGCAAATCAGCGTCGTTCTAGAAACTCATAATAATCGTATTGGAAGCTCCAGTATTGAATTAATAGTGGAAAACGTTAAAAATGTGTACTGTCGAACACGGTAAAAGTCATCTACCCATATTGTTGAATACTCTTTCCAAATACCACTCAAGGCAAAAATTTTTAAGGGAATTTATTTCGTCAACATGTAAATTATTGCAAATTTCTCTCAACAAAAACTGCTCAAATTCCACTCGACCTGCGGTCTCGCGAAATTTTTAACGCAGTTTTGGTATCGAGAAATTTAAACGCAATAATTTGCATAAGAACGAAAAAATTCTCAAAAAATTTTCACCTCTTGTGATATTACCCTTGATAATTTCCCGAAAATTCCAGGTTCTTGTTTAGTTCTCTGGTTTTCAAGAATTTCAGGATGACATTAGACGACATGAATACATAGATGTCATTTTAAGATGAACACAAATTATAGGCTGTCCAGTAAACACAAAATCATTTTACATTTTTTTAAGTTATTATGTTCATAGAATCTCTGCACTATGGATTCTATATTTTGATTTGCAAAGGCTCCACACCTGCATAAAGACCGGTTTGAATTTAAAAATTGCAGTCAATGACAATATTCCTCAGTATTTCAGTGTCAAAGTAAATATTTTTCCGGAAGATCTCGCCTGAACTTTTATAACAATAATAGGGTATATGTATAATATCTTTAAAAGTAGTTAATCATAACATTTATGACAGATGCTAAATAAATGTCACCCTTTTAACCTATTTGTTTTAGTAACATTTTGTAAGTACATTTCTAGACAAAGATGCGTTTTGGGAAGTACACTCATGAAATTTTGGAAATCAAAGTCCACTTTGTGTTGTTATGTTTACTGAATAGACTATACTACACGTGTATACAGATAATAGATAATGTGAACATTAGTCTAATGAGCTATAATACAGTTTATGCGCTTTATATGTGTTAGACAGAAATAGACTTATATGAGACTTAAGATCTACTATCCTAGAATGCAGCTTTTCTAAAAACAAAACACATTGATTATGCGGGTACTAGATGTTAATCGCATAATAGTCTATTTCGGTCTAATGTATTCTTATTTGATTCTGTATGTTCACATTATTCACCATCAATCTGAATAGGCGCACAAGAACCGAGTACGTAATATTCAAGTTTTCTGTGCACGAATTTATAAATTACCGTCGATTGTTTTCCAGCATTATTTCTAAGCTACCCATGTTCAATCTTGTTTTTGAAACAGAACACATGACATCTGTCTTAGAATGCCTGTACTATTTGTGAGCAAATTGTAGACAGGTGTCTGCAAAACAGCACGAATATCCGTCATTTGCCATTGTAAATTTCGCTGTAAATGATAACCGCTTGAAATTTATAAAAAAACTCTCATTCTCAAAAAGTATTCATCAGAAATAGCTCAATGAAACCTTAAATAAAACGTCAAAAATCGTACCTTCCTGTCTCCTGGTTTACACTTTCTGTTTCGCATAAGTAAATTTTGTCATCGAATGACAGAAATACAAATGGTATATGGCTAAAAAATTGTCGATTCTTTTACCATCTATAAAATAGCATACGATAACTAGCCAACATTTTTCTTTGAAATGAAGTCTTGTTTAATTCCGTACGACACGTGAGACTTGATAAGTGCTTTCTATGTAGCAATGGCTCCCTAATCTTTCAGCATAAGCCAAACCCCAACTTTAAGCTAGAAAGCATTTCTAAATAAGTAATTCCTCCATTCTAAGAATCTTGAATATGATAAAGCAATATTTAACTTATCTTTTAAAATTGAAGTAAAGAAGGTTGAGTGTAGTTTAACACGATTGCTTCATTCTTCGGTTTTCATAATAATTTTATCAATTTTAATTTGAAAGAGTATTTTTTACAATAACAATATAATTCAATGGTTATGAACATAGTTATTAATTACATAATTATAACAAAAGAAGTTAAACTTAATCTATTTACAAGGTGTATATCGTTGTTTACCAACTTATCCTCACAGTGTGTGAATTTGATTTGATTATTGACTAACTCGTGTGTATTGATAGGTGGTAGATCAATTTTTAAAATATGAATTATTCGTAATTTACTTATACTGGGCAATTGTGAAATAATTTGTTATGTGGACGTAGTTTTCATGGTGAAAACTAGTTCGTCGCGATTTACTAAAACTGAACAAGCAGGAGTGAAATGCTTTATCTTCTGTTACGATCGTAGAAACAGTTTTTCTTTGAAAATGATTCATATTCTACAAATGCAGAAGAAAAAGTTCTTGTTGAAGTAAACATTTTTTGGAGTTATAGAATTTAAGGTTTTTTATGTATGACCGGGCGGAATTGTACACTTTAGACCTTAGACCTTTAGACTTTACAAGGTGTAATGTGTCACTTTACAGCCTAAGGCCCATAAAGTACTTTATTCGCAACCATATATGTAATAAGGTAATTACTGACCTTTAAAGTTGGAAAATGGGCCATCACCAACTTTTACTTCCCATCCCGGTCTAGAAGTGGGTTACCCTGACAGCCGCACACTAGTCGAATTGACCGATCTATCCGGAATAAATGCCTGAATTAAAGTTCAAGTAAATAATGTGAAATGCATGCAAATATGTTCATTATGAACACCCCACAATACCTCATATAACGATTTGTCGTCTCGGTCCTGTAAGCGCGAGAGGGCTGTCTCAAGCATATATTTAAACTGCTATATTGCTAGCGGCTATGAGTAGGAAGGTCACAGCGTAAGTGAGACAAACAACCAACTCTTAGATGTATTTGGTGAGCTGTGCGCAAGCGCGTCATCCGCGCTGTGGGAAGTGAACCTCACGGTCAAGTTTAAAATTCGCTTCTAAAGACGGAGTTCGAATTCTCAGGCATGCGCAGGAGACGCGTAATACTCAGAGTGAGACTATGTCGGCGCCGTAATGTTTTCGGCCGTTCCCAGACCCTACTAGCAATATAGTGAGTAATACATATATGGTCTCAAGTTCGCCCGCTTCATGATGTTTTAGGGCGCCATTGTGCGTATCACGTGCCGATTCTTTAGACGTATGGTGACAAGTGTTTGTGCTAAGTAGAAAACTACGTAATAATGCAAATTGAAGATGAAGGTATGAACTTACATTATAAATATGGTGGATTTAATACTGATGCCGGTTTAATGTGTTAAAAAAATTATACATTTAGCTTGTTTTTTTAAATTTTTTTTATTGTTAATATTCGTTTAGAAATATCTTATAGAGTGCATAAAGGTGCATCGATGTTTTACACGTCTATAAATAGATGGATTTACTTAGTTTATGATTCTATAACACAAATTTGCCTTTACTTGCCTATAGCGTATTTATGATTTTTTGCGGGCGGGCCTCAACCGGACTAATTATCTATCACACGCAAAGAGCTCGTCGACGCGATCGGTGTCTGCGCTTATTTCAGTCAGCAGAATCCAGGAACACGGCTATTGACATTGTTAAAAACCGGTTTAATCTTAACGTTTGTTACAAAAACACACAATATCCGGGAATATCACACGCGAAAGACATCAAGATTATACTTATACTAATACGGACTTGTCCAATTACATGCTTATACTATCGGATCCTATTTTAGAATAATTAAGACCTCTACCAAAGAAAAACAGAAGTGCACTGTCTGAGGAGGTGCTATCGATGCTAAAATGCCCTGATATAAATGTGTAAATTAAAATACAGTGTGTGTAGACAGCAGATAACGTATGCCCCAGAAGTTTTGAGAAAAATAGTATATTATGTTATTAGGAGAAAAAGTTATACTTTATGTGGCGTGGTTGGACGGTTTATCTGAAGAGCTTACGAGGCAGATAAGTACAGCCGAGCCACATAAAGATATTTTTGCTTCGAATAACATATATAGTACATTTTTTTTCTATAATAATTTTCAAGGTCAACTTTCTAGGGGATAAGTTGCATTCCTGCAGGGTCCCTAGTTTTAATAATGTTGGTAATACATAGATTTTTAGTTCTTTTCTTCCTATAAAAAAAATTATTGTCATTTTGACAGATATGTCATAATTTAATATCACTTGCTTCATTTTTGCATTTAAAATGTTTCGTGGTTTTCTTTTTTTATCCGATTTTATTGATGATGATGACTCCATGTTAAAAAAAATTGTCAAGAGTTCAAATTAAGAAACTTTGACATTCAAAATTGACACATAACCATAATTTTGAAAAAGTTCTACCAACACGAGGTATAAAAATTTCCTAGCGTTTTAATCACATGTCTACCAACATTGTAACACTTTGACAGTTATTATAGAAAAAAAACGTACTTTAGTATTTTTTCTTCAAACGTTTATAACGAATTATTTACAACTTTGTGAACAAGATACGAAAAAAATACTCTCGTTAGCGGCAGATAACAACTTTATCTGCTGCTGACGAGGGCCAGATAGTTTAGCATCATCAATCACAGTATAATGCCACATTTTACTGATGCTTGAAGAAAAAATCCGCTATAGCTTATTATAGGAACAACGCTTTCAATTTGGTTGGTATTAAAGAACATGGACCATTGTCCGTAGTTTAAGCATATGTATGTATGTATAATCTGTAACCTCATTTACCTTTCGGTGTAGAGGCTGGTGCCTTATGCGCTGGCATCTGGCAGTTTAAGCATATAATTCTATTAAATATAGCTGAAGAACCAATTACTTGTAGGTGAATTTAAAATACAATTAAAGCAACATAAAATGTATCTGCTAATAGGGAGACATGTACGGGCTCCACAAAATGTGAAAAAGACTAAATGATTAAACGGTGTATAAAAACAACGTGTTCTGTTGTCAAACCTGATTGAAACAGTTATAAAATCATATTAAATTAAACAGTGAGACAAAACTCCGTCTAGTGTAAGCAATGTCACTGATGATGGTTTGATGCTAGCCGAAACGGGGCCAATACCTGATCATATTAATATTGTATTGCATTAAATGGTCGTATAATCATTTATTCAACATTATAAACACTCAAAGCTTTCATGCCAACGTCAAAATAGTTAATTCCGGCTAGATCGGTCAATTCGACTACTGTGAGCCGGGGGAAGTAGTTATTTCTCGAAGGTTATAGTGAAACACCATATAACTATGGAGTATTTAATAAATAAAACTTATTTTAGCATAAACAAATTTTAAATGATCATGCCTGGACTGATTTTTGTGAATAACATGCGAAATATTTATTACAGTTTTAAAGCTATTTCTTCAATAAACAAGCAACAAGCTTAGGTAAAGTAGTAGGTATCTAATTAAGCAGATGTTTTTGTCTATCGATTAAAACCACCATTAATCCTATCAACTCAAGCGGCAAGTAGAAATATGTATATATACGATTTTTCACGCTATTTCCTTATGTTCGCCCCTTAAGTCAAACACTCTGTATATCTACAAACATATGGACGGAACATTTTCCCGATCCCAGTTTCTAAAAACATTGTCAAATGCACTGGTAGAGACAAAATTGTGTGCCATGCTATAGGTGACAACTGAAAATAACAAAAGTTCCTTTTTTTAGTGTAACGCAATCAATTTATTCCAAAAAGATTTATATCACAAAAAAATATTGTTTTATTTTTTGTATAATTTTTAAATGTATTTTTATGTTTGTAATGCATTTGTTAATACTAGCAGTCCAGTGAGACAAATGTCTCATTTAATAAAACAAAAAAGACCGTTTTGCATGCGTTTTGCGTATTCACCACACGTACGTATATGACGTCATTGTTGGTAGCAAACTACCAGTCGCATTCGCCTTGATAAAATTTGCCTAGAATCTAACCTAAAAAGTTAGAATTAGGATAATTAAGATAATAATTAGTGTCACGTGACTGAAATTCGGTTCCTGACCTGACATGACCATTCCAAACATATAACTTTAATAACTTTTTTCTCTATCTCTTACGGTTTGGCTGCTGAAACAGCGTACCGGACAGACAAGTCTATTATATATATGGAATGGATAATATTGTAATATTGAGCCTCAAGTGTAACATTTTTTTTTCACTTGGTCAAATAAATTTCCCATTACCCTATTATACAAACATCTAAAGTGGGATCACATACGAGCCCACAGTGTGATTTGTGTCACATTTAATCTCCGTATGGTTCTAGGGTTACAACTAGAAGCATATCATGATATCATAGCAATACAACAAGACTGTTGACTTTAAGTTAATCCTCACACTTCATTTGAACTTTCTCTACTTATCTAACTTCAGGAACTATAAAATAATTTGTAAATTTGCATATCTTGCATTATTTGTACCAAACATTTACACCAAAATTTACGATACAACATAAAATACATGATTTATCAGTCATATTGGTTGTTGTATAAGACAGGTATAACTAAGAAAAGTATGTATAACAGTTGTTGAATTGTCTCACCGCACAAGTTATTAAACTAGCGACGCCACCCCAAGGTTATCATTCTAATGCTTTTCTGTCATATGTAATTTCATATGTTTAACAAAATCACTTTTGTGAACTGTTTTATACTGGCAAATTGAACATGAATAAGGTTATTTCTCCCTTATGTATCTTCACATGTCGAATTAAAGCACTTTTCTGAACAGTTTTGTACTCGCAAATTGTACATGAGTAAGGTTTTTCTCCTGCATGTATCTTCATATGTTGAACTGACTTTTTCGAGTTGCTTTATACTCGCAAATTGAACATGAATAAGGTTTCTCTCCTCTATGTATCTTCATATGTTGTACTAAAAACTTTTCTGAACAGTTTTGCACTCGCAAATTGAACATGAGTAAGGTTTTCTCAGCTATGGATCTTCATATGTTGCACTAAATGAATTTCTGAACAGCTTTGTACTCGCAAATTGAACATGAGTAAGGTTTTTCTCCAGTATGTATCTTCACATGTCGAACTAACTGATTTTTCTGAGCTGCTTTATATTCGCAAATTGAACATGAAAAAGGTTTCTCTCTTGTATGTATCTTCATATGTTGAACTAAATTACTTTTATCAGATGTTTTGTGCTTGCAAATTGAACATGAAAAAGGTTTTTCTCCTGTATGTATCTTCACATGTCGAACTAAAGCACTTTTCTGAACAGTTTTGTACTCACAAATTGAACATGAATAAGGTTTCTCTCTTGTATGTATCTTCATATGTTGAACTAAATTACTTTTATCAGCTGTTTTATGTTTACAAATTGAACATGAATAAGGTTTTTCTCCTGTATGTATCTTCACATGTCGAGCTAAATCACTTTTTTGAGCAGTTTTGTACTCACAAATTGAACATGAATATGGTTTTTCTCCGCTATGTATCTTCATATGTTGAACTAAATTCCTTTTGCGAGCTGTTTTATATTCGCAAATTGAACAAGAATAAGGTGCTTCGCCTGTATGTTTCTTCATATGTTGAAGTAAATTACTTTTCTTACTTGTTCTATACTCGCAAATTGAACATGCATAAGGTTTTTCTCCTGTATGTATCTTCATATGTTGAACTAAATTACTTTTATGAGCTGTTTTATATTCGCAAATTGTACATGAATAAGATTTCTCTCCTGCATGTATCATCATATGTTGAACTAAATGACTTTTCTTACTTGTTCTATACTCGCAAATTGAACATGAATAAGGTTTTTGCCCTATGTGTATCTTCATATGTTGAACTAAATTACTTTTCTGAACAGTTTTGCACTCGCAAATTGAACATGAGTAAGGTTTTTCTCCGCTATGGATCTTCATATGTTGCACTAAATGACTTTTCTGAACAGCTTTGTACTCGCAAATTGAACATGAGTAAGGTTTTTCTCCAGTATGTATCTTCACATGTCGAACTAAATTACTTCTCTGAGCAGTTTTGTACATGCAAATTGAACATGAATATGGTTTTTCTCGTGTATGCGTCCTCATATGTCGAGCAAAACCAATTTTATGAACAGTTTTATACTCGCACATTGCACATAAATAAGGTTTTACTCCTGTATGTATCTTCATATGTTGAACTAAATTACTTTTGTGAGCTGTTTTATGCTCGCAAAATAAACATAAATAAAGTTTCTCCCCTGTATTTGTTTTCATATGGTTAACTAACTCATGTTTCGCTACTGCTTTATTTTTGTATACAGAATACGGACTCTCGTTTTCTGCTTCATTTTTGCCGACCTTCCAAATAAACCCTTCTTCTGTAATGCTTCCGTCTGCTGCACACACAGAAAGTAGTTCATCTTTTATATTAACTTCCTCCTGTTTGATATTCAATCTGTGATAAGTTGAGTTATCGACAGATCCTTCGATAACAACTTGTTGTACATGTAAGTTTGGAACTACTTCATTTTCTTCAGCTTGCACCAGTCCTTCATGTAAGGTTGTGGTCATTACACTACACAAATTATTGTCAAGTAATTCCCGCTTTACGTCCATTACGATTCTGAAAAGAAAATGCCAAGCAAAATTTAGTTTGGTTAAGTTGCGGATGTTTATTTACAATTTCGAAATTTCTTGTAATTTAGTTCTAACGGGTTTACTTACGTTGAATAATGTGAAATTTGTATATGTAACTAATACTGAGACGATCTAGCCGTAAAAATGATGGTAAACTACATAACACACTTAGCCTCAAACAAACTGGATTACATCAAATGGATTCAAAAGAACTATTCATATGTCCAGGATGTTTCGCAACAAGATTTCCATATAGTACCTATACTGGGTGATCGATTTCAAAACTGAACATATCTAAAGAATGGCATATCACAAAGTTACCAGAAAAAAAATATTTAATTTAAAAAACAAGTTTGCCTAGATCAGAACTGTAAATTATAGAGGTAGAGGGAATCTGAAAGTCATTAGAGATCAATTACATCAAATATATGATTCGTTTACTAAAATTTTAAAATTTGCAATTTTTGGTTTTGAAACCAATCACTCGGTAGATATATATTACTGTAAGGCCCACCGCCCACGGTGCGACTGTTTTGAGATACAGGTTGTAAACTAGTTTACTCTACAACCCGTTTACAACTAATATGAAACTTCTACACGCACACGGATACGACTCACTATGAAACAGTTTCAATCAGTTGGCATGGCAGTGCAATTAATAATTTTTACAATGTTAAATTCTGAATCAGATGAGGAAGACCTGATTGATTATTATCGATACCGCAGACAACACAGGACACAAAGGGAGTACTGGGTCCATCCATACAAAAGGGGAAATCTGAATTCTAGACTGTTTGTAGCAGCACAGGAACTGTCTCAAACAGATAGAAAGTTTATAGCTTTTTATCGAATGTCTTGATCACCCATTTTGAAATAAATAAAATAACCACGTGGTAATCACCTTGAAAACGGGGCAACTTCTAACTGCAACGCAACTGCGACCGCGGAACAATGGTCGCGTACAACCGATTTTGACTGATTGCAAACTAGTTTCATTCGAATCGACTCGTGTGCGGTTCCACACTACCACACGTTGCCGAGGTTAGAAAAGAGTTGCAAGATCAATTGATTTGCAACGTTTGTCTCAAAACAGTCGCACCGTGGGCGGTGGGCCTAAATGAAGTAATATGCGGTAATTATTAATAACTGCTGCCGGTTAATATTCATAATTACCACAAGCATTTACCAATTAACCACCCATTAACTAAACGTTTACCGTTACATATTCATGGGTAATACCACAAGTAGTGTATATATTTTTGACAAATAATTTGCCGTTTCCATGTAAATTATTGCGTTTAAATTTCATGAAACAGAATCATATCATTTAAATGTGATTTTGTTAAGTTAAATTTGCAATAATTTCTATTGAAATGACAAAATATTTAAAAAAAATATATTCACTTCGAGTGGTTTTTGGGACGACTATTTAACAATATTAATACTTAACGATTAACTTTATTCAAAAATATTCCAACAATAATATAATTATTCATTCTCAATTAAATTCCTATTATTTCATTATTATTATTACACCATGTCCAACGGTAGTCTTAAACTGGCTCATTTAAATATCCGATCTTTATCCGCTAAAATAGTTGAATTTAGTGATTTAATCCTTTCCTCGGATTTCGATATCATTGCTGTTTCAGAAACATGGCTAAAACCTTATTTATCAAGTGACATTGTAAAAATAGCAGGTTACAATTTTGCGCGTTCAGAGAGGTTGACACGTGGCGGCGGTGTTGGTATCTACATCAGGGCTTGTTATAATTTTAATTTAATAAAAACAAATAACTTAATAGAACAGTTGTGGATAAATGTAAAATTTAAGCAAAAATCTTTAGTCGTAGGGGTTGTTTATAACCCACATAAAAAATATTACGGTGAATTCATATCGGAACTATGCAATGTCCTTACTGAAATTAATATCTCTTATGATCAGATAGTCTTGTTAGGGGATTTTAACATAGATTACTTAAACGCAGATAAAGCAACCTGCGATTTAATGTCAATGAGTGATAATTTTGAATTAAAGCAAGTTATTGAAGATTCTACGCATCATCTAAGTTTAATCGATTTAATATTCGTCAAAGAAACAGTAAGTTTTACAGATGCCGGAGTAATGACTATTGAAAGAACATTGTCTGACCACGATCTAGTATTCTGCAGAATCCCTTGGGAAGTGTCACGTCCGACACAATTCTACAAAACTTATAGATCACTCCGCGATGTCGATTATGAACAGTTTTTTGCGGATCTACGTTCCATTCCTTGGCGCAATATATATGACCAGGCAGACGTAGATTCAAAGGTGCAACTATTAACTTATAACATTTTAAAACTTTTTGAAATCCATGCTCCGTTAATTACTAAGCGTATATCAAAACCTCCGGCGCCTTGGATCACTCAGAATTTAAAATTGCTAATGAAAGAGCGAGATAAGTCTTTGTCACGATTCAAATTTACCAGAACAGCAGAAGCTTGGCACCACTATAAAGAATTGCGCAATCTAACAACACAAGTGTGCAGACAAGAAAAAAAGAATTACTTTGAAACACAGTTTAAAAACAAAAACATGCATGTTATTTGGAAAGATCTGCGCCTTTTAAATATTGGAAAAAATAGAAACCTCATTGAACTTCCAAGTCATCTGTCCGACTGCAACCAAATTAATAATTATTTCATTAAATCAGTTCCTAAGCTAAAAACACAAATTGATAATATAACACCGTTTTATGAAGATTTGAATCCAGATCTGCAAAATTACTTTAAATTTTCGCCGGTTGATGAAATTGACATTTTAAAAGTAATTAATTCAATAAACACTAAAGCTATTGGATCTGACGGAATCAATATAGATATGATAAAGTTATGTGTCCCATTTATATTACCCTTTTTAAGTCATATCATAAATTTTTGCTTTTCTAATTCTGTTTTTCCTACCACTTGGAAAAAAGCTCACATTATGCCAGTTCCCAAAGTAAATATGCCAAAAGATTTCAAAGACTTGCGTCCTATTAGCATATTACCAGATTTTTCAAAAATTATCGAAAAAATCATGGATACGCAATTACGTGAATATATTGAGTTAAATAATATCCTACCGGAGGTTCAATCGGGTTTTAGAACGGGTTATAGCTGCAATAGTGCTCTTCTTACAATAACTGATGACATCTTCAGGGCACTTGATCGTGGAATGGCAACTATTCTAGTTTTACTCGATTTTTCTAAGGCATTTGATACAATCAATCATTCCGTGTTACTATATATTCTCTCTCATTTTGGTTTAGAACCGAATGCAATTTCACTCTTGTCTGATTACCTGACTAACAGATGCCAAGCGGTTTTTTACAAAAATAACATCTCTGAATTTGTAGATGTCACAGTAGGAGTACCTCAAGGCTCGATCTTAGGGCCCTTACTCTTTTCTTTATATACATCACGCTTTGTCTGTTGTTTTAAATATTCCTCTCCTCATTTATATGCTGATGATACGCAGGTATATAAACATTTCTATTCCTGTGATATTAATAAAAGTTGTGAGGAAATAAATGAAGACTTAAAATCTCTTTTAGATATTGCAAGGTTACATGCATTAATACTAAATCCTAGTAAATCGAAATTAATGTTATTTTGTAAAAAAATGGACAGAGTGTTTATAGAATCTCAAATTAAAATTAATGTTGACGGTACTGATCTTAAATTAGTTAGAGAAACAAAAAACTTGGGCTTAATTATTGATGAGGAATTACGATTTTCGTCACATATTAATAAATGTAGCAGCAGTGGTTTTAACGCCCTACGATTGCTTTATCAAAATCGGTCTATCTTAAGTCGGGAACTCCGAAAAGTTTTATGTGAATCATTAGTTCTATCTAAACTTAACTATTGTGACTCTGTGTATGGTCCTTGTTTATCTTACGCTGACTCTGAAAAAATTCAAAGGTTACAGAATACCAGCTTAAGGTTAATATTTGGAATACGTAAGTTCGACCATATCTCTCACAAACTACTTGATATTCGTTGGTTAAATATGTCGAATCGCAGGTTGCTGCATGCTGTATGTTTATATCACAAAATTATTTTAAATAAAAAGCCGAACTATCTCTACAATAAAATTATTCATCGTACAGATGTTCATACTTTAAATTTGAGATTTAAGGGATTATTGACCCCACCTATTCATCATACCGAGATGTTTAAGCGGTCATTTACATATCAAATTGTTAACAAATATAATTCGCTACCCTTAGATCTCAAATCTTCTGATATTAAACATTTTAAAAGTAAGTTACTGAAAATGAAACTCCGCCAAAGCGCGTCACATCCTGTCTGAATGCGTAATGTCCTATCTGCAGTTACAAAAGCCATTTTGTTCTGTTTTTTTTTTACTTCTGTCGAAGGAACTGGTGTTTTTTTTGTTGATTTTTTTTTAAATTTTTTATAATTATATTATTCAATTCACTTCTACTAATAATTCTGTATGTCACAAATATTGCGCGAAAAGGGGTTAAGTGGAAGAGCAGCGGGCGCTGACAAGGCGCCTAAGCTGAACTTCGCCTCAGATATGTATAAATAAATGTTTTTTTTGTAGTTAAAGAAAAAAATAATAAAGGCATTAATAATAATAATAATAATAATTCAGGGGAATACTTCCAAAACCTAACATTTTTAAACCAATTCAAACTTTACACAGTTAGTGTTTAGTTTTACGTACCCTTTCGCAACAAGGCTACTTGTTTTTGAGGACTTTGTTACGTTTAGATTACGCCGCCATTCTAAAATTCGAATTCGAGTGGTATTTTCCCGCACATCGCGTGAATCGGACATTTGGCCGTGGTAACATCGATGTGCTTTTATCTGAAGAAAGCCGATTGCGGGCTTCGACGCGTTCTTTTTCCGCTCGCAGCTTGAAACGAGCAGTTTAGTGGTGTAGCAATTCACGAGCTTCGGGGATGTTTAGTAGCGCTTTTGATTAGTTTTATGTGGCGGTGATATGTAAGCCCTCACGTTTTCGTGGCTTTAAGGCCCCGACCCCATTAAAGAAAGCTTTTTCGGATTTTTTGTTGGTAATTGCATCCACGATCTATTCTATGTGCTCAAAACCATCATCTGGGGTGAGTAACTAGACGCGATAGGGCCCCTGACATTGTGTATTCTATTCGGACCTCTTTCTTTTTTCACAGCAAGCAGTACCAGGCAGAATTAATGCCGGTTTTTAATTAACCAAGCCAGAGAAATTTTGGGCCCGGTCGCCGCGCTGAATTCTGGCGCGCCGCTTGTTTGTTCCCGTGTCCACGGCGACCTGCTGCAGATGTTGTGCGAGTCGACGGTGTTAAGCTTTCACGGAGCCGCTTTCCCTTGTCGCCAGCGCCTATCTAGGGCACACGAAGGACCCGTATTGGGGGTTCCTTTGACCTCCTGGTTTTGGCACCTCAACCCCGCTGCCGCAGCGCCGTTTACGCTGGAAAACACCACCTACTGCCGTATGAACATCTCGGCAGAGAGCTCTAAAACCGCGTTCACTTTCCTCCAAAACTGAGCCCAGGACCTCTTTCGAGCTAAGTAACTTGCGAAGCTGCTTTGTTTTAACGTGTTGTAAATTGCTGTTTATGTCATAAGACTGTGAGTATATTATAGCATGTATTAATAATTAGTTTAGAGCGATCCTGCGATTTCGATTTATGCTATTTGTTGTGATAACTACTGTAAACTTGTATTGTAATATTTACACAAAATTATATGATCTTTATTGCCAGTATACAGGGTGAGTTAGTTACGGTCGATTGCATTTATTTGAAGCTATCTTTCAGGAAGTGTGATATAGCCTGGGTATTAAGTTTACAAATTCTCGTTAGATCACCGGGGTCCATTCGCCGTTATTTCAAAATTTGTTGGCGCTCTGGGCATTCAGTTAATTATTGTTCTACCGGTTCACTTTCGTTCTTAAGAACTACACGCCTCCAAACGCTGAGATGGCGGCCGGCATTTGCACCTAAGTGTAACTGATTTTTGTTTTCTTGGAAGATCGACCAGAAATTAATTTAAGGCCCAAAAGGGTACATTGTTTTGTGAATATTTTGCATGGTGCTCAATATTCAGCGATATATTGTTGTTATTGGTTGTAAAAGGCAAATATCTGCAATATGATTGGCTTATCTGTTATAGTGTCACTACAAACACTGTGTAGTTATGATGAGTATTTAAATGAGAACACCATGTCTACCCTTCCGCTTTGATAATAAAATTTTTTTTCTGTACCATAACCAAATACAAAAACGTGCATAACAAATAACAAAACAAAGATCTAAACTGTATGACTGCTGACCGGGAATTGTCTTAAGGTTGGTTTATACAGCTTCTTTTGCCTTAACCTTAGTATTAATATTAGTCGTAACTTGGCACCTTTGGCCTTAAGAAGAAAAACAGGTGTTTATACAGACATATTTTGGGTTAGAAAATTTACAACAGCGCATGCTCAAATGTGTGTGTAAAATTGCGTCTTTTATAAATTCGTTTAATTTTAAATGCAGAATGTTACGTATTCCGTTTACACAAAAGAATTAAAACTGTAATTTAAAAAATACTAATTAGATATACTAATAACGAAACATTTTCAAATCACTTTCACTCGATACAGCTCAAAGCAGCTCTGGGGCAATAATAAACAGAAATGTTGGAGGCTCATTTACAAAAAGGGGTTGTTAAACAACAAATAAGTGTATTTGTGTGCAATTTCGAATGAATCTTAAACATTCCAAATATCAAATATGCCTAGTCTTATTGGAAAGAAGTATGTTAGGCTTACCTTTGTTATAATAATCCAGATGCCTCAGTACTTCCTTAATTATTTTTACAGATCTTCACAATGATGCACTTTTATAATTATTGTTGTTCTTCAAAAATATTCTAGGTATTGAACCATTTACTGATTTCATAATGCTTATTGTTTGCTTTTTTGAAATTAAATATTAACAGGAAGTCCTGGAAGAATTTGGGATATTTATTTTCTGGATTTATTAGAGAATTTTGTCAACCATCTGGGAGGAAGGTGTTACAAATACTTCTAAAAAACTTTAAACTTTTTCAAACATTCTGAAGAAATCTGGATGTTTATAATCTTTGTAAATTTAAATCTAATCTGGAATTACTGCAATTATGTGGGGCTTTTCAATTTCGAGATTTATTAGAAAATGTTGGAAAGATTCTGTAAAATTGGCAATATAGGCTTATTAAAACAAAAAGATGATTTTTTCAAACTTTTATTTAAACTGAAATATTATACAGTGTGTCCCAGGATTGATGTTCCAAGAGGTGAGATGGACTAAAAATTTTTGAATTTTATTTTAAGATTGTGGGATTAGCCTGCTTGGTCTGAAGAGAATTTTAAGAATATTTTCAGTTTTTGAAAAAACAAGTCGGCCTTGACAGTGAAGCGTAAACTATTTTTTTTCCGGGTAAACAACTCTTTTTGTTCATGATACGGTAACATTTTACCAAGAAAAGTTGTTCAGAATGATAAATTATGGCCGTATACAAAATTTCAGAAATATTTACCTACTTAAATTAAACCATCATTTTTAATAAAAGCAATTTATTTTGCTTAATTTAAAAAAAAACAGTTTAATCTGAGTAGGTAGATCTTCCTGAAATTTTGTATAGGGCCATAATTTATCATTCTGAACAGCTTTTCTTGGTAACATTTTGCCGTATTTTCATATTACATAATTATTTAATGGAAATTTATTTAAAATAAGTAATATTACATTGTCAAATACTTAACAATTCATGTGCACACAACAGAAGAAAAAATTCAAATGGTAACAAGGAATTTAGCAGGTAACAGTTTGCGAAGAACTTGCGAGCTCTTTAGTGTTTATTTTAGTGAACGGTCTATTTTCTGCAAAAACACAGTTGCACGAATTGTAAAACAATTTCAAGAAACTGGGTGCGTCAATAATCTTTGCAAAAAAAAATTGAATCGAAAACCAGAATGTTAACAACGAAGTAGATATTTTGGCAACTGTGAAAGCTGATCCCAACGTAAGTGTGAGAGAAATTACAAATAATCTCAGTGTATCTCGCTCGTATGTTTACCGCACTCTAAAAAACTCAAATATTTTGATTAAAAATAAACCACGCGGCGAGAGCTATTAGCAGGAGATGGTGAAAAACAAATTAATGTTTATAAATGTCATGCTGATGAACATTTTTTAGAAAATATTTGTTTCACTGACGAGCACACATTTACATTAAACGTAGAACCAAATCTTCACAATTATCGATATTGGAGCCAAACTAATCAACATGTGTATGTGCAAACACATACACAATACCGCCAAAGTCCAAACCTATCATTTTAATTATATTACTTTATTCACCCAAATTTAAACCCTATGAAATATGCTTTGCCTTTGCGTGCCTTTATCCTACTAATTACTGTTTCTCGCATCTCATAATCAATGCATTTAATATTTTTATTTATGTTTAAAATTGTAATTATATAAAATATCCCAACTCTATGCTTTATTGACTCGGTTGAATATTTTGCACTGCGAACACAGCCAAGTTGTGGGCTTAATACCATTTCAATACATACATACTAATAAAATGTTCAGTATATAATCCAGTTTTATTCAGTAAACAAATATGTATGTTCAGTAATCAACTAATATTTGCAAAGCATAAAAATCCAAATCGTTAGTAAAATATTACAAAATTGCACAACAAAAAATTAAAAGTGGCCAGTAAAATATGCACGGCACTTTATTATAGTTTGTTCAGTTTAAAACGCATATTAAAGAAATAGAAGATGCACAGTAATTTATTTGAATTTGCTAATAAATGTTCAGTAACGGCGGCTACCCTCACCGGCTTGATATTTGTGGTTAGGTTTTGTGTTACGTTTCCGTTTGCATACTCCTCTGACTGAAATTAATTCAAGTAATACAACAAAGGAAGGTAAGTGATGCAGTAAATGTGTGATAATTTTGACAAAATTTCAAAGTATACCTATTGTAGAGGTTCTGTTTGCGTTGTTTGAATATAATGGAAAATGAATCAGGAGAGCCCAAAACTTTGGTTATTCCAAATTATATCTATTAATGTTATGAGTATCATAACTGCCACAGATGTTGCATTGAAATCCGAGCTCGCAGAACGAGGATTTTAAAACATCTAAAGCTGTTATGATTCATAACATACGTGGTTTGTTCAATAGTTTATCGGTTGCCATGTAGGGTAATGGTTGCCATGTACGGTAATGGACTATTACTGTACAGATCAGTTATAATTTAGTTACCAGCCTACTTTTGTATATGTAAACAAGGGATTAATATCCTGCAACCGATAAACATATTTAAGTTTTTATTCATGTATTTAAGAGAATATTTCATTTTAATTACTTTTTCATACAGATATACAAGTTTGTATCGTACTTATTTGTCGTTTTTTCTTCTTTGCCAATGAAGTCATTATGACTTCATTGAAAGTATATATACAGTGTGTCTCGCAGAGTATCAGACATAGGGCAATCAACATTGAGAAATTATGAAAAGATCAACTATTGCTGTGTGCGCAAAGAGGTACGCGATTGGTCAGAAATGCAAACAACTTGAAATTATATATTTATTTATTTATTTGTCGTATGGCGATCTACATAGTGCTTAATAACTAATTATAAAATATATAAATATAAGTATATAGGTGTGTAAGTGATTAAAAATTTATTAAAATATTAAAGCTTTTGTTATTATTCTAGTTCCTTGTCCTATAGATCTATGTCCAGGTCGGTCAACCATTTGATAGCTTCAGGGGTTGCCTTCATAATTTCGTCCCAGTTCCCTTGGTATTTACGGAGGGGGCAATCTTGTACTATGTGGGCTACCGTTTGTTCTGGCACTCCACAGTCGCAATAGGGTGAGTCGGATATTTGCCATTTGTGGAGCATGGAGTTGCATCTACCATGGCCAGTTCTAATGCGGTTTAGTCGGCACCATAGTTTTCTGGGCAACTGCATTCCTGGTAGAGTGGCAGTTGAATCTCGAAGACCATTTTGGTTAAAGTTATTATTTAACGTCCATTTTGATTTCCATGCTCCCTTTAGGTCGTATTCTTCGCGTTGTAGATATATTTCGTCAGTCCATATTGGATTTCGGGACTTTAGGCGGGAACGAGGAAGATTATCCAGTGTTTTATGGATTGGGAGCGTTCTAGGAAGGTCAGTATCGTTTATTTTGTTTATTTCGTTGGCAGTAGCTTGCTGTCTCCTACGATCAGTAAGGGCAATGTTGGTTAAAGCGTGGAGCCAGGAAATAGGAGTGGATTTTAGGGTTCCTGACACGATTCTAAGAGTGTCGTTAAGGTGTACGTCAATCTTGTTTACATGGGCACTTCTGTGCCATACTGGTGCGCAGTATTCTGCAGTGGAGAAAACTAGTGCTTGTGCTGCTATTCGTAATGTGTCTGCTCGTGTCACCGCCAGTTTTCTGATCATGTTGTTTCTGATCTTTAGCTTTTGAAATTAATTGGACATTTGTCATTTCTGACCAATCACGTACCTCGATGCCTACTCAGCAATAGTTGATCGCCCAATAATTTTCCAATCTTAATTTGGCGATGTCTGATAATTGGTGAGAAACACTGTAGACATATTCTATGCAATCCAGGTTATCTGCCGTAAAATTCTGGCGAGTGTTTTGATAAATACCTACTTAATATGAAATATGCATAAGTAATATTTCTTTCAATATTATTCTATTGACCACGTGTCATGAATTTGACACGCGACAGCCGGGTGTGAGAGCGAGGATATGGAAGCTCTGACCTTCCGCCTTGCAGGCCAAGCTCCTTCATGGGGTGTTAGTGCATCACCACTATTTATTTTATGTATGATATATTATTTTTACTGAGTATTTTTTATTTACTACAGATTTTTTATATTGCTGTCTCTTAATTTTATTTATTAGAAATTAGGTTTTCTTACTCAACAAAATTCCTTATGATTTTAATATAATAATGTGCATTTAATTTGTTGCCTTGATTTATTGAAAATTAAACTTCTTACTGTCCCTGTGATTTTTTAAATGAAACATTTATTATTTGTACTGCACACTATATTTTTCCTGAACATCTATATTTTTTACTGAAGATTTATTATTTTACTGGGCGCTTATTGTTTTCTTACTGATTGTCTACTGTTTTTACCAAAAGATTATTATTTTACTAAACATCTATTATTTTACTAAACATCTATTATTTTACTAAACATTTATACTTGTTACTGAACGTTTAACATTTTTACTGTGCATTTATTATTTTTACTGAACATTTACTATATTACAAAACATATATTAGTTTTACTTTCTACTGAGAAAACGTATTTGATGTTTTAATAAAATACTGTGCATTTAATTTGTTGCCATTTACAAATAACTTAACAATTTCTGACATATGAACTGATCGAGCAACATTATTTTTTATTGATATTATAAATTAGCTAAAGACAGTGGCCTGGTGTGGGTCATAGAGCTTCATAAATATTTTCTTATTAACTTTAATTCCAAAAATGACCGCTTTGCTGCAGTGAGAATAAAGAATGGAGCGGAATAAATAAATAACAAACTGTTATAGTTTCTGAAGAGTTGCTACTGGATGAATTATTTTGTATAATTATCAAATTTAGCAATTACCTACTTCACTGTTACAGTTCGTAGTTCTTTAAAGAAACTTTTTGTGAAAGAGAATAGTTGATGCACAAAATCATCAATGTTATCAATTGAGCGCACAGAAGATTCTTTATACTACATTCTTTCCCCGCCAGCTATTCTAAAATTGCTTTTACAGTAGGATACTCCTAACCATATTACAAGCAAATAGAAGTCTCCGCTCTAAAATTAGTCTAAAACTGGGAGACCCCTATACACGTTGTCATCTGCTGATGTCACCGACCGTAAATATGTTAAGCCACTTTTACAAATTGATTTATGTTAACAAAATCAACACTACTAAAATTTCTCTTCTAGATTGTAGCATAAGTCTTCATATGCTTAACTATAATGTATTTTTCTGGACTGCTTTAAACTCACAAACAGATGAAGAATAACGTTTTTTTCTTGCATGAGTCTTTATGTCTTGCTAACGTACTTCTCCCAGTTGCTTTATAGTAGCAAATAGAACAATGAGGTATTTCTCCTACACGTTTTGATATGTCTTACTAAACTACTCCTGTCACATATTTTATACTCACGAACAGAACTAGAATAAAGTCTCTATCCTGTGTGTGTTTTCATATGTCTTACTAATTTCCTTCTTTCAGACGCTTTATACCCACAAAAAGAACAAGTATGCGGTTTTTCTCCTGTATGTGTCCTCATATGTTCAACTAATGTAATTTTCTGGACTGCTTTATACTGACAAATAGAACAAGAATAAGGTTTCTCTCCTGTATGTGTTTTCATATGTCTCATTAAACTACTTCTATCAGTTGTTTTATAGTCGCAAATAGAACAACTATGAGGTTTTTCTCCTGTATGCGTTTTCATATGTCTCACTAAACTACTTCTTTTAGATGCTTTATACTCGCAAATAGTACAAATATGAGGTCTGTCACCTGTATGCGTTCTTATATGTTCAACTAGAGTCTTCTTCTGGGCTGCTTTATAGTGACAAAGAGAACAAATATAAGGTTTTTCTCCTGTATGCGTCCTCATATGTTCAACTAATGTAATTTCCCGGGTAGCTTCATACTGGCAAATAGAACAAATGTAAGGTTTTTCTCCTGTATGTGTTTTTATATGCCTCACTAAACTACTTCTACTGGACGCTTTATACTCGCAAATAGCACAAGAAAAAGGTTTTTCTCCTGTATGTGTCTTTACATGTGTAACTAGTGTATGTTTGCTAATTGCTCTATAATTACAAACCGAACAGCAATATGGCTTTTCTCCTGTATGAGTTTTCATGTGTATCACTAAATTACCTTTCTGGGTTGCCTTGTACTTACAAATAGAACAAGAATAAGGCCTTTCTCCTGTATGTGTTCTGATATGTCTAGCTAAACTCCTTTTCTCAGATGTTTTATAGTTGCAAACAGAACAAGCATACGGTTTTTCTCCTGTATGATTTTTCATATATTCCAACCGATTACTTTCATTTTTTGTTTGATATTCACAGGTTTTGGAACTTACAAACAATGTATCTTCAAGAATTTTATTAGCTGCAGATGTAGCATGCAACTCATCTTTCATAAGCAGTTCCTTGTGTTTAATCGTCTTTATCTGATATGTTGCATTATTGAAAGTTCCATCGAGTATTCCTTGTCGCGCAGGTAAGTTTCCAACTGCTACATTTTCATCACCTTTGCTGGTTGTGAGATTGCAACAATTATAATCAACTAATTCATGCTTCACGTCCATTGTTATAAATGCGAAGAGCTCCAATTTATCAAATTAATTAACTATAAAAAACAATATCAAACTAGGTTGTTCGTTATTTTCAGTTAAACTGATACTACAAATAATATCTACTTCGTTTACTTACTTGAAATATAATTTCATAATAAGGAAATTGTAATTGGAAATTCATACGAAGGAGCACTTAGCAGTAAAGACAACGCTGTAGAATAAATGTTCTATGCGAAAATGTTATTTCTAAGTGATTAGGTCAAATGGAATTTAAAAGATCTACTCTAATGTACAATCGCGGCCAAAGAAAACGGGACACTTTTTTACCTAATTCTCAAAATGCCAAAATAGTTGCTGACACTGACAATTTTTATTAATAAATATCATCAATTAGTATATTATTCTATGAGCGATTATGACAGCCATTATTCACGAAGTTGACATTTGCGCCACAAGCCGAAGGCGCGTGGCGCAAGTCATCTGAGTGAATAATGGCCATAATCGCGAATATAATACGATATTTTATCTACTCCTATGCAATAGGAGCCTTGTGTTCATATTTCAGAATTATGACATTTGTGACAGCTGTTAACTTCAAAAGTCATTTAATAATAAGAATGAATTTTGTGATTGGCTACAACCTATTGAATAATGAAAATAGAATTTTCTGATTGGTTGCAATTTGCAAACTATTGAATAATGAAAATAGAATTTTATGATTGGCTGCAAACCGTGAATTATGAATCATAATTTATGGCAATTGTGCAGTAGGAGTAGATAATTTAGTATATTATGTTATTAGGAGCAAAAGTTATATTTTATGTGGCGAGGCTGGACGGGTTATCTGCCGAGCTTGCGAGGCAGATAAGTACAGCCGAGCCACATAAAGATACTTTTGCTCCGAATAACATATAGTATTTTTTCTTCAATCGTTTTTATAACAAATTATTTACAACTTTGTGAACAAAATTCGAAGAAAATTACTTGATATTATCTGCCGCTGACGAGCTGCAGATAAAGTCGTCAGCGGCAGATAATAACTTTATCTGCCGCTCGTCAGCGGCAGATAATATTATCTGCCGCTTTGGGAATAAAGTGACAGTTTAGCATCATCAATCCAGCAGTATAATGCCATATTTTACTGCCGTTTGAAGAAAAAAGTCATTATTCACTGGTACTGGCTGATTGTTCATTTAGTGACCAAAACTAGTAATTTTTTGTTAAAGGTTGGCGCAGCTATGTTGCCAGATTGTGGTAGGCCATTCCAAAGGTCACTTTATAGCTTAGACAAGGGAAGGGTGAGGACGCGTAACAAGCAACCCGAGCAAGCGTAGTAAACTGTGCCGGTTTATCGATCGGCCGCCATTAGATTGGTGACCAAAGTTTGTGCGACATCAAAGCGATTTAAACCGTTTTATTTGTGATTTTTGTATTAAAGGACCTTTGATAGGTAGTTTGTTACAATGGTTTTTTGTGCTGCATACCAGTGTAAAAGTAGTAGTTACAAAAAAGAACCAGATATTACGTTTCACATGTAAATAAAAAAAGTACTAATTATTAGGTGATCAGTTTTTTCATATTTCGAGCTTTGTTTTACTATTAATCAATTTGGTATTTATATAATGTACGTGCGTCACTTCCAAGATAATAATTGTTACCCGCTGAGTTTGTTTATTTTATGTTTCATGCATGTTTTGGTAATTAATCAGTATCAAGTTACCAGATAAGCATTTTTTCCCAGTGGCGTGCGGTACGACTTTAAATAATAATTTTTATGAAATTTTAAATTTAGTTTTAGTTTTTTTCTTTCATTTTGAATGCTTTTTATTAAATTTTAATCTTTAATTATTAATTACCTAACTTAATTTAATTTGTTGCCATTTACAAATAACTTAACAATTTCTGACATATGAACTGATCGAGCAACATTATTTTTTATTGATATTATAAATTAGCTAAAGACAGTGGCCTGGTGTGGGTCATAGAGCTTCATAAATATTTTCTTATTAACTTTAATTCCAAAAATGACCGCTTTGCTGCAGTGAGAATAAAGAATGGAGCGGAATAAATAAATAACAAACTGTTATAGTTTCTGAAGAGTTGCTACTGGATGAATTATTTTGTATAATTATCAAATTTAGCAATTACCTACTTCACTGTTACAGTTCGTAGTTCTTTAAAGAAACTTTTTGTGAAAGAGAATAGTTGATGCACAAAATCATCAATGTTATCAATTGAGCGCACAGAAGATTCTTTATACTACATTCTTTCCCCGCCAGCTATTCTAAAATTGCTTTTACAGTAGGATACTCCTAACCATATTACAAGCAAATAGAAGTCTCCGCTCTAAAATTAGTCTAAAACTGGGAGACCCCTATACACGTTGTCATCTGCTGATGTCACCGACCGTAAATATGTTAAGCCACTTTTACAAATTGATTTATGTTAACAAAATCAACACTACTAAAATTTCTCTTCTAGATTGTAGCATAAGTCTTCATATGCTTAACTATAATGTATTTTTCTGGACTGCTTTAAACTCACAAACAGATGAAGAATAACGTTTTTTTCTTGCATGAGTCTTTATGTCTTGCTAACGTACTTCTCCCAGTTGCTTTATAGTAGCAAATAGAACAATGAGGTATTTCTCCTACACGTTTTGATATGTCTTACTAAACTACTCCTGTCACATATTTTATACTCACGAACAGAACTAGAATAAAGTCTCTATCCTGTGTGTGTTTTCATATGTCTTACTAATTTCCTTCTTTCAGACGCTTTATACCCACAAAAAGAACAAGTATGCGGTTTTTCTCCTGTATGTGTCCTCATATGTTCAACTAATGTAATTTTCTGGACTGCTTTATACTGACAAATAGAATAAGAATAAGGTTTCTCTCCTGTATGTGTTTTCATATGTCTCATTAAACTACTTCTATCAGTTGTTTTATAGTCGCAAATAGAACAACTATGAGGTTTTTCTCCTGTATGCGTTTTCATATGTCTCACTAAACTACTTCTTTTAGATGCTTTATACTCGCAAATAGTACAAATATGAGGTCTGTCACCTGTATGCGTTCTTATATGTTCAACTAGAGTCTTCTTCTGGGCTGCTTTATAGTGACAAAGAGAACAAATATAAGGTTTTTCTCCTGTATGCGTCCTCATATGTTCAACTAATGTAATTTCCCGGGTAGCTTCATACTGGCAAATAGAACAAATGTAAGGTTTTTCTCCTGTATGTGTTTTTATATGCCTCACTAAACTACTTCTACTGGACGCTTTATACTCGCAAATAGCACAAGAAAAAGGTTTTTCTCCTGTATGTGTCTTTACATGTGTAACTAGTGTATGTTTGCTAATTGCTCTATAATTACAAACCGAACAGCAATATGGCTTTTCTCCTGTATGAGTTTTCATGTGTATCACTAAATTACCTTTCTGGGTTGCCTTGTACTTACAAATAGAACAAGAATAAGGCCTTTCTCCTGTATGTGTTCTGATATGTCTAGCTAAACTCCTTTTCTCAGATGTTTTATAGTTGCAAACAGAACAAGCATACGGTTTTTCTCCTGTATGATTTTTCATATATTCCAACCGATTACTTTCATTTTTTGTTTGATATTCACAGGTTTTGGAACTTACAAACAATGTATCTTCAAGAATTTTATTAGCTGCAGATGTAGCATGCAACTCATCTTTCATAAGCAGTTCCTTGTGTTTAATCGTCTTTATCTGATATGTTGCATTATTGAAAGTTCCATCGAGTATTCCTTGTCGCGCAGGTAAGTTTCCAACTGCTACATTTTCATCACCTTTGCTGGTTGTGAGATTGCAACAATTATAATCAACTAATTCATGCTTCACGTCCATTGTTATAAATGCGAAGAGCTCCAATTTATCAAATTAATTAACTATAAAAAACAATATCAAACTAGGTTGTTCGTTATTTTCAGTTAAACTGATACTACAAATAATATCTACTTCGTTTACTTACTTGAAATATAATTTCATAATAAGGAAATTGTAATTGGAAATTCATACGAAGGAGCACTTAGCAGTAAAGACAACGCTGTAGAATAAATGTTCTATGCGAAAATGTTATTTCTAAGTGATTAGGTCAAATGGAATTTAAAAGATCTACTCTAATGTACAATCGCGGCCAAAGAAAACGGGACACTTTTTTACCTAATTCTCAAAATGCCAAAATAGTTGCTGACACTGACAATTTTTATTAATAAATATCATCAATTAGTATATTATTCTATGAGCGATTATGACAGCCATTATTCACGAAGTTGACATTTGCGCCACAAGCCGAAGGCGCGTGGCGCAAGTCATCTGAGTGAATAATGGCCATAATCGCGAATATAATACGATATTTTATCTACTCCTATGCAATAGGAGCCTTGTGTTCATATTTCAGAATTATGACATTTGTGACAGCTGTTAACTTCAAAAGTCATTTAATAATAAGAATGAATTTTGTGATTGGCTACAACCTATTGAATAATGAAAATAGAATTGTCTGATTGGTTGCAATTTGCAAACTATTGAATAATGAAAATAGAATTTTATGATTGGCTGCAAACCGTGAATTATGAATCACAATTCATGGCAATTGTGCAGTAGGAGTAGATAATTTAGTATATTATGTTATTAGGAGCAAAAGTTATATTTTATGTGGCGAGGCTGGACGGGTTATCTGCCGAGCTTGCGAGGCAGATAAGTACAGCCGAGCCACATAAAGATACTTTTGCTCCGAATAACATATAGTATTTTTTCTTCAATCGTTTTTATAACAAATTATTTACAACTTTGTGAACAAAATTCGAAGAAAATTACTTGATATTATCTGCCGCTGACGAGCTGCAGATAAAGTCGTCAGCGGCAGATAATAACTTTATCTGCCGCTCGTCAGCGGCAGATAATATTATCTGCCGCTTTGGGAATAAAGTGACAGTTTAGCATCATCAATCCAGCAGTATAATGCCATATTTTACTGCCGTTTGAAGAAAAAAGTCATTATTCACTGGTACTGGCTGATTGTTCATTTAGTGACCAAAACTAGTAATTTTTTGTTAAAGGTTGGCGCAGCTATGTTGCCAGATTGTGGTAGGCCATTCCAAAGGTCACTTTATAGCTTAGACAAGGGAAGGGTGAGGACGCGTAACAAGCAACCCGAGCAAGCGTAGTAAACTGTGCCGGTTTATCGATCGGCCGCCATTAGATTGGTGACCAAAGTTTGTGCGACATCAAAGCGATTTAAACCGTTTTATTTGTGATTTTTGTATTAAAGGACCTTTGATAGGTAGTTTGTTACAATGGTTTTTTGTGCTGCATACCAGTGTAAAAGTAGTAGTTACAAAAAAGAACCAGATATTACGTTTCACATGTAAATAAAAAAAGTACTAATTATTAGGTGATCAGTTTTTTCATATTTCGAGCTTTGTTTTACTATTAATCAATTTGGTATTTATATAATGTACGTGCGTCACTTCCAAGATAATAATTGTTACCCGCTGAGTTTGTTTATTTTATGTTTCATGCATGTTTTGGTAATTAATCAGTATCAAGTTACCAGATAAGCATTTTTTCCCAGTGGCGTGCGGTACGACTTTAAATAATAATTTTTATGAAATTTTAAATTTAGTTTTAGTTTTTTTCTTTCATTTTGAATGCTTTTTATTAAATTTTAATCTTTAATTATTAATTACCTAACTTAATTTTAGTTGTTTTTTTAGATTTCCTGCGGATCCAGTAAAAAAAGATCTTTGGGTTCAAGCAATGAAAATTAAAAACTGGACGCCATCACCAAATGATAGGTTATGTTCCAAACATTTTGAAAAACGTTTTTTTTTTTACCAGACGGATTTTAAAAGACGTGTATTAAATGCAGTAGTCCCTACTATATTTCCCGAATTTCCAAAATACATTCAGCCAAAGAAGCAGGTATGTACCTATTGAAAATTATTGTAATTTCATTGCATTACCAATATACAGGGTAGGTCAGCATAGGTATAATATGATACTTGTTTTATTTAGAAAATTATTGGTTTTTATAAGGCCCTGTATAAATAAAAATATTATTGAAATATGGACATTTAAAACTTAAACAACCCTGTATGTGTGTACACATATTTTATTTTTTAAAAAATAACTGATTTTTACAGACTGTGAAAAGAAGAGCATTGCAGTTGGAGGCTGAGCAAGGTCCTTCAACTTCGCATAGTAGCCAACCCCAAGACGAAACTCCTCGAAAAAAAAACGCCTAAAAAGACAACTTTTTAATCAGGTAGAAACGAACAAAGAAAAAACCAGAAAACTAAAAGTTCTAAATCAGAAGCTTAAAAGATACAAGAAAACAGTTGTTTCATTAAAACTTCTTGTTAAAGAGTTAAATAAAAAAAATTTGATATCCTCTGAAAGCATGTTAAAGTTTGAAAATATGCCTAATATTACTAGGGAATTGCAAAAGCGCAAATTAAAAAAAAAGTAAATACTCACCCGAGCTGCGTAAGTTCGCTAATACTTTAAGTTTTTTCTTACCCAAAGTGTATGACTATGTAAGGCAGGTGTTTGATATTTGTTTACCTCACCGTAGCACTATAGGTAAGTGGTTCAAAAATGTCAACGCTGAGCCAGGCTTCAGTAAAGAAGCGTTTGATACGTTAAACAAATATGTTAGCTCTTCTGAAAAACCCATTATTTTATCTCTTATTGTTGATGAAAATTCACTTAGACAACAAGTAGAATGGGATGGGAAGAAGTACCATGGGTACGTAAATTTTGGGGTAGACTTAGACAATGATTTAACCGAAGTTGCAAAAGAAGCATTTGTTTTAATGGTTGTTGGTGTTAACACAGCCTGGAAGTTACCCGTAGGTTATTTTTTTGCAAATGGTTTGAGTGGAAGCCAAAAATGTACAATTGTTTCACAGTGCATTAAATTAATTGACGAAACAGGTGCAAGTTTGGTTTCACTAACTTTTGATGGAGCTGCATCAAATGTGACAATGACACATTTGCTAGGCTGTAAAACGGATTTTAATAACTTAAAACCTTATTTTACAATAAATGAAAAAAAATCTATATAATTTTTGATCCCTGCCATATGTTAGAATTAATCCGAAATACATTTGGTGAGAAACAAATTTTAAAAGATGGCCAAGGCGATTTTATAAGGCGGGAATTTATCGAAAAACTTGATAAATTACAAAATGCGGAGAGTCTCCACTTAGGAAATAAGTTGAGAAAGGCTCATTTACATTTTTCTAAACAAAAAATTAAAGTCCGTTAGCAGTTCAATTACTAAGCCAATGCCTTGAGCTATTGCGAAAATGAGTTAGGGTTGGAAGAATTTCAAGGTTGTTCTGCAACTGTTAAATTTATAAAGACAATAAATAATATATTCGACATTTTAAATAGTAGGTCTCTTAATCCACCAGGCTTCAAAAAGGCTCTCTTTGAAAAAAATATTGAAACTACAAAAAAATTTATAGAAGAAGCCGCTGAATATATATCAAATCTAAAAATTAATAATGAATTAACTATTAATTCTAATCGGAAAACTGGGTTTATAGGCTTAATTTCTTTAAAAAGTACACTTTTGATGTACATATAATGACATGGTGTGTGAAGAAAACAAAGTAATCTATCTTCCAATGTATAAAGTTAGCCAGGATCACATTGAATTATTTTTTTCGTCCATCCGTTCAAGGGGTGGTTGGAATAACAACCCCACTTGCAGACAGTTCACTGCTGCTTATAAAAGATTAATAGTTAGAGCTGAAATCCGAGAGGGGGGTATGGGTAACTGCATTCCGTTAGAGGAAATACCTATATTAGCGGGATCTAGTCAAAGCCACCCTGAAAATAATATTAATATGAGTCACTCCCGACTTATAAATAATGAGCCCCAAGAAAATTATTCCCTGTAAACGTTATGGGATGATCATGAATACATAATGAATCCTGCTGTAATAAGCCAATGTTCACTGCAAATTGTTGTATATGTATATTGCAGGGTTTGTTTCTTGGCACTTACAAAAATCATTAAAATGTGAACGGTGTTTAACAGCTGTAATAGGGAAAAAGCTAATTTCTTAAATTCCTTAATTACAAAAAAAATCTTGAGGAGGGTTAACATATCCTTCACAGGATGTCATAAATATATGCAAAATGTCTGAACATTTTATAAGAGTTTATGAAAAAAAAATGCAAAAGAGTAGTTTTATAGATATTTTAAAAAATAAAATTATGCATCAGGCCATTGAGTCAAACTCTTTTACTTCTATAAAGGACAACGCTGCTGAAAACAACAACAACCATATTTACTTTTTAATTGAGGCAATCATTTTAAAATATTTAAATATAGGAATTTATTTTATTACTAAAACAATATCTGAAGTTAAGGACCCAGTAAGGCAACAATATCTCTCTCTCTCTTGGCTTTTTCCCTTACAGGTTTGCCGTTCTCAACCTCCAATAATCTCTATCTTCTATATCTTCTTCTCTAAGATCCTTCTCCAACATAATATTGTAAACACATGTTTTCCATTTTACTGTTGGTCTACCCCTTTTCCTTTTTCCCCTAGGTGACCAATTCATAATCGCCCTAGGCCATCTTTCTTCATTCATCCTTTGAACGTGACCATACCATCTTAGTGTTCTATTTTCAAGTCTTCTAGTAATTGATGTTTCTACTTCCATCTCTCTCCATATATCTTCCGTTCTTATCCTATCCATTCGTGTATACTGTAGATTAGATTAGATTTAAATCCACGACTGCCTTTTTGCTGGCATGCGCACGTCAGCCCTTTGGGCTTTTTGTACTGTCGGGAGTTTTCAAGTTAGCAGGCCGACATCTGTATCTTTTACTAGATTTGCAATGTCCCCTACTAGCTTGCGGTTGTCAATAGAGTTAAGGCTCCAATCGAGTTGGTGTATACTGTAGGCTTCGCCGCATATAGTCCAATTCTACTGTGCGGATCCTATCTCTTACTTTATTAGTCATAGGCCATAGTTCTCCCCCGTATGTTGTTATGGGCTCTACAATTGCATTAAAAATATTTTTCTTGGTTTGTTTCGTGAGGTTACGGTTCCAGATTGTTCCGTGAAGTGCTTTCGTCGCTCTTTTTCCTTTTATTACTTTATCTTCTATGTCCTTCTCCATTTTACTATTGTACGATATTATAGACCCTAAGTATTTATATTCTGTGCATGCCTTTATGGTTTCATGTCCTATGTGTAAATTGTGTGCTAATCTTCCAACACACATATATTCCGTCTTCTTAAAATTAATCAAGAGTCCCCACTTATCATATTCCTCTTTCAATTTACGTAGCATGTAAATCATGTCTTCCTCGTCTTGTGCCACAACGAGTTGGTCGTCAGCGAACATTAATGAGTGTAGGGTTTTGTCTCTTATTGGTATACCCATTCCTCCACACTTTTGATACAATTTTTCTAACGCTTGTTCGGCATATATATTGAACAGTATTGGTGACAACGTACAGCCTTGCTTCAATCCTTTTGAAACTTCTATTGCTTTTGTTACTTTGTTTCCTACTCTGATTTGGGCTTCTGAGTTTTCATACAGCGCTTTAGTCACTTCTATCCATTTTTCTTTGATTCTCATTCGTCTCATTGCCTCCCATAGTTGACATCGTGGCACGTTGTCATAAGCCTTCTCTAAGTCTACAAACGTTATATGTGTGTCAATGTTTTTTGCTTGGTTCTTCTCAATCACTTGTCTGATACAGTGAATGTTGTCTATGCATGACCTTCCCGATCTAAATCCTCCTTGTTCCTCGCTAAAATCATCCATATGGTCTTCGATTTTAGTTTTAATAATTTTTCCAAAAAGCCTGACCATTGTTGGTAATATACTGATGCCTCTGTAGTTCTGGCATACTGTTTTACTACCTTTTTTATGTATCGATACAATATATGATTTATTCCATTCTGTAGGTATATTTTCTCCGCCTTCTATTTTCTGAAACATTTTGGTTACTATTTCTATCAGCTTATTTCCCCCGTATTTTACTAATTCAATCCTAATGTTTCCTGGACCGGCTGATTTATTATTTTTAGATTGTCTCAGTGCTTTTATCACGTCTTCCTTTTTTATCTCTCTCTCCTCCACGCTTATTTGGTTTCTTTCTTTTCCATCGTGTTTTATCATATATTGTGGTCTTTTTTCCTGTAGGAGTGTCTCATAGTGTTCTATCCATTGTTTCGGCTTTATTAATGTAATATTAGTTGTGTTTTTTGTTTCTTGCCGTAAATTACGAATCACTCTCCATGCTTCATGGCAACAATATACAAAGTTAATATTATTTAAGGGTCAGTAATTGGGTATATATGTACCTTACCTATATATTATATATATATATATATATATATATATATATATATATATATATATATATATTTAGTTTAGTTTATTTGGTTGAAATTATTAATTAATAAGTTTAGTATTAATTACTACCATATTTTATTATTTTGTTACAACATTTTCCGATGTAATATTAGTCATTTTGTTTTAATATTAATAACAACATATACGTAATAATTAAATGAAAGCTTCACATTTAATTAATTTTATTTATGGTTTATTACTGCCCATTTCCAACAACATGTTACGCCCCTGGTCAAATAGCATTGGTGCCTGAACGGAACACCGGCGCCTGCGGCATTACGTGTCCTCTGCCTTCCCTTGTCTAAGCTTTATAGGCTCAGTGTTATAGCCTGGAACAATGTAAACCGCCATGGTACAAACTAACTTGGCTATGGCTATGTATATTTACATGTAAATGAAAGCAGGCTGCGAAAGAATTCGGTGAATGAGTCTAGCCAGCTAGACGATGGACATGAATCCACAGGCTGTGAAAGTGTGCAAGCAACAGTAGCGAACCGCGAAAGCGGTTGCTGTACGCACTCGGTCAATAAAGGCCGTGGATGCGTGTGAGTAACAGTAGCTGGTTGCGCAAGTTGGTAGTGCATGTGTTCGGCCATCGTAGGCCACGGATGTGCACCCACAATGAAAGCAGGCTGATGAAAACTAGGGCAATATTTGTGCCAGGACGAGGGAACATTGTATGTTAATACAAGTGACCTACATGTATGTTCGGCGACAGACTAACTATAACAAGACGGCAATGTCTGAGAACATTAACTCGATGTATGTGGAAAAATAAAGTGGCTGCAAGAAGGCAAGGTTTGTGTGTATTCGAAGGTAAATGGATTTGCAGACTTGCAGTTGTGCTACATAGAATTTTGTTGAGTTTGAATACTGTGTACTTTAAAATTGAATTGAATTGAAGAAATTAAGAAAATCCATTCCAAGAATTGGCAACGATGTATTAACAGCATGAAATGACCATTTAACAGGTTGTGCGAAAATTGGGAAGTGAAGTTTTATTGTAATAATACCTTCGATTGCCATTGGTATTGAATTTGCAGTATAAACCAGTTTATGAAGTGTGTTGTCGATATTGGCATGAGTTTTGTGTAAAAGGTTTTTTGGGAGAACTGAGATTGTTGATCCAGTGTCAATGATAAAATTAATTTTATGTATAGTATCGAAAAGGTAAAGAAAATTAACCCCGTGTTTGTTTGTAGCAAGCGTAGGCGGGGTAAGCCTGCGTGTATGCATTAAATGTTTTTTGGAAAAAACATGGTTTGTTGCATTTAATCGCATTGTCAGCGAATCGTGCATGATAGAAACAGAATCGGGGTTGCCGTGAAATTGACGCATTAGTAGGACAAAATGTCAAATGTGTATTTCTGCAACTATTTCTGTCATTTTGTGAAAAATTACTATTTGAATAAGGTGGGGACTGCAGAGAATTTTGTTGAGCTGCAATAGGAAGTGTTGGAACTGATCCATCGGTGTTGGTTAAACTATTAATTTTGGTAGACTGATGATCTAGCCGGTGTAATGGCATGTCGTCATTCATACATGCGTAAGATTTCAGATTAGAAGGTAGTTTGTGGATGTAGAAATCTCTCACTGCATTTTCAGGGAATTATAACTAGGTGCAACATTTTTGCACGTCGAATAAGAGAGCCAAAGAATAATTGTCGAATGATGCATTGAAAAGTGTTGACAGTTTAGATGGGTTTGTGGTATCATAGCATGCCATTAAACGTGTTTTCCATGCATTAAAACGGGATGCGAAAAGTTCGTTCCCCACATTTCGTTCCCCACATTTCGTAGGTACCTCATATTTCGTTCCCGGGATATTTCGTCTCCCCACATCTTGTACCCGGAAACTTCGTTCCTGACCGAGCTCAATTTGTCCCCTAGATTACAGGGTGTTGAAAAACTAATGCAGCGATCGAAATACAGTTAAAAATTGAAGGATATTTTATTTTATTTATTTATTATAATAAACCTATAAGAACAAAAAAAATTATTAAAAATGACGGTTTAATATATCTTCCTGATATTTTGTATAGGGCCATAATTTCTCATTCTGGACAACTTTTCTTAGTAATATTTTGCCGTATCATAAACAAAAAGGGTAATTTACCTGAAAAAGAAAATAGTTTTTGCTTAACTGTCAAGGCCGACTTGTTTTTGAAAAACTGAAAATTTTCTTAAAATTCTCTACAAACCAAGCAGGAATTATAACTTTTATGTAAAACTAAAAACAAAATTTATTTCCCTCTTGTAAACTCATAAGTTTATTATAACAAATAAATTAATTAAAATATCTTTCATTTATCTAACTGCATTCCGACCGCTGCACTCGTTTTTCAACACCCTGTAATCTAGGAGACAAGTTGAGCTCGCTCGGGAACGAAGTTTCCGGGTACGAGATGTGGGGAGACGAAATATCCCGGGAACGAAATGTGGGGTACGAAATGTGGGGAACGAAATGTGGAGAACAAACTTTCCGCAAACCCATTAAAACACTGTGTGTTGGATGGCTTTAATAAAATGTCACGGAGTTTAGGAATGATATCTACAGGTAATTGTAGTACTGTCAAATTGAATTTTGAGCTTCATCAACTACCCCAATCTGATTAAAATAGCGGTCAATGAGTATGAAATATAAAGAAATGTCAGTTGAATTAAAAGATGAAAAATTCAATTTGTGTTCCATTTGATAATTGACAGCGGACATATGTTTGAAGTGCTGCGATAGACCTGTCGAGATTGCTCGCAGCGGAAAGAGGAAGATGTATTGTCTGGCTAGTGCGTCTAGAAGAAGGCTCAGCTGTGCAGGGGGCTGTAGATGTCACGGGTCGATGCTCTTGATGAGTGTTCGCTCTCTTTATCGCTGAGAACTCAGCTAGGTAGGAGTCATGTCGACGTTTTCGATGGTTGTTCGCCTTTGTTTTGAATGAAGTTAGGATTCACGTGTTGGAATCGTCGGAAGGTCACCAGACATTAAAGGTAATTATTTGGTAGAGTAGTACTAGGATAATTCCTTTATATAAGAAGCGCAGAATTGAAATACGTGTTGATATTTCAGAATAAATTATTAACTTGTTTATTATTTTGTTGGGTAGTAGCCTTAACGACCACAAGGCTACTGGGATCCCAACAGTACCTACAGTGTACCAACTGACAGCGGTTAGGACACACGAAAAATTATTGTCATCTTTCAGTTCGTTGTGTGAAGTTTCCAGAAATGCATCACGACTCAAAATAGTCTAAAACAAGAACAGAAAAGCTTAAGTGCGTAAATTATGGCAGTAAACATTCCGCACACTATAGGGGCTGCAATCACAGCAGTACCCCCAACAAAAACAATACCCCCACTCCTCACCACACCCTCAAATTCAAACCCAACTCTTTATAAGTATGTTGCCTCAGGAACCACCTACACTCATAAACTGTCTCCCATAACAAAGTCCGAACAATCTTCCCCAAACAACGTCTCATAATATTCTCCTCCATCACTGGTCTAATTCAGGCTATTTTGCATTTGTTACCTCCATTTCATGAACAGCTTAAAACGTTCATCCTCTTAATGAATTATTCTCTCCTTAATAGATAAATATCAGTTATGTCGACTATCTATACTCATCATCGCTAACAATAATGCTTACAAAGACAAAAACAACTGGTTAATGCATTCATAGAAAGACACAACTGTAACATTCTAATTGTTACAGAAACTCATTTAACACAAGATCAATAATTTAAAATACCGCAATATAATATCTACCGACAAGATCGATCTAACTATGCATCGGAAGGCGTTGCAATAATTATTTAAAAATCGCTATATGCTCACACTTACGACATCGAAGGACTCAATAATTTTGAAACTGCCGCTATTAAATTAGAATTGGAGAACGAGAGAAGTGTGAATATTATAGCAGCATACAAAGAACCCAACGGACGACTATTAGAAACAAATATAGCAGCCCTATTCCTCGATAATATATCCACTTTAGCCATTGGTGATTGCCATTCGAAGAATACAATTTGGGGTTGTAAAAACAGCAACCCAAATGGAATTCCCTTATATGAACACATATCGAATCATGCCATCTAAGTAGCAGCTGCAACTGAACATACACATTACCCATACCTCAGAGACTTGAACCGTGAAATTTTAGACATTGGTCTAGTAAAAAAAGATCCTGTCCTAATATTCCAAACCGTTCTAAACGAGTTGTACTCTGATTATCTTCCACTCTTGCTTAGTTTTGATAGTACTTCATTAATAATTCCACAATTTTCATAACTAATCAACAGTGCAGTTGGCTGGAACTACTTCCAAACTTCTCTTTTTAAAACAATAAGTTTTCCAACTAATACTGAATTTCAGATAGACATTGACGCAGAGTTTGACAAACTTAACTCAGCAGTCATGACAACTGTAACCAAAGCTAGCGCAATTAAAACTATACGAAAATACAATTACAGAGCTTTACATGAAAGTATTCTACCTTCCGCCTTGCAGGCCAAGCTCCTTCATGGGGTGTTAGTGCCTCACCATTATTATTATTCTACAACTCACAAAACATAATAATCGGTTAAGGGGATTGTAGATCAAAATACGTGATCAACTCCTTAAAACACATGTTAACCAAAACACACCCGAAGTCAAAATTCTATTACACAAACACAGAATGACTAATATACCAGAGTTGCATATCTGATTTACAACTCAGGAACCTTACTATGTACAAGAAGAATATTGAAACAACAGCAGTAAGTTTCCACTATATAAGTTAACAATCATAAGTAGTACGCCACCAATAAAGAAAAATGCGACATATTTGCCACACACCTATGAAACACGTTTAAAATATAGTTCTGAAAACTTCCCTCAAAATTGGATACTTCCCAAACCCTTGGAAATATGCACATATCTTAGTCTTACCTAAACCCGGCAAAAATCATAAGCACATTGACAGTTACCGCCCAATAAGTCTCCTTCATACACTCCCCAAACTTGAAAAAATGATTCACTCCATATCAACACATGTCTCCTAGAAAATCAGATCCTTCCTTCATAGTAATTGTGGCGTTAGGATACCAATATGGTTTTCGATAGAAACACTTAACCGTATATCAACTGTCTCGTATTTCTGAACTTATATGAGACAGCATTTGAAAATAAGTAGCATATTGTGTCTCTGTTCCGAGATATTACTCGTACATTGTAACGGGCTAGTTTGTGTCTCCTTGGTATTTAATAATCACCTACCTAGGGTGAAGCCAAACTGTATTTCTTACATTGTAATATTTAGGTTACGACGAATTGTGTATTTAAAACATGCAATTAATGTTCCGCGCGCTCGAACAGGGAAGCGCAAGCCAGCTGAACACTGACCCAATATGCTGTTATTAGAACTCCTTGGTGAAACTTCGCGTTTGGGCGGCAGTCCATAGTCGATCGGTGCGTGCGCCCAAACAAAGGGTACGCCAAGCGAAGCAAAGTACGACTGAGAGTTTCTCTGTGGACCTGCGTTAAGAGCAGTCGACGTCTCGTAATTCTTGAGCCGAAATGCTGTCACGAGAACCTACAACTACCTTGGAATCAACACCGAGGTACCGATAATCCTTCATCACCGAAAACCACTATTCTAGCTTCAAGGAAGCAGTCGATCTGGCTAATGCACGAGATCATTTAGAGCAACTATAACTCCAGGTTAGTTATTATAAATAAAATCCACGCTTGAATGCCCGCTCCACGAAACTGGGAAAACTAGAAGCGTAGTTCGTAAATTGCACCGACTTGCATCTTCCTTGGTGTGCGCCAGAATAAAGCGCTTGCATCATCTTGTGAATACACCGCGTCAGCTGATTTCAAGCGGCGGAAGGCAGGACCGCATTAAATGGATTGGTGCGCGAGGGTATGCCTTGTTCGTACGATTTGTTTTTGACTTAGCGTTGTGCATTGACAAACATATTCCTATTTAAGGTGTATCCAAGCATGTAGATTCAGCATTAAGCTCGTGGACCTTCCTTAGCTATTGTTGATAGCGTACCTACATAACTTTTATATTACTATCCTGTAACCTTTTTATGTATTTTCATGCATGTATGTCTTTTCACACAGTATATGTATTTTCATGCAAACTGTTTGGTTTTTATTTCTGGCTGCATTTGAACGTATGATTGCAGAGTTGTATGTGACATGGGGCAGGCCGAAAGTATCTATATTAACATATCCCGTAGCTGCACTGAGGTTGAGCGGGTCTTGTGCTTCTACGACTGAGCTAACTAGCAAACAAACGGCAATTCAAATTCATAGTATAGTAGAGTATAGGGCACGAGAAAAAAGTTACATTAAAGCGCCCGAGCGAGCATATATAGAAGGATAATAATGGTATAAGTTGATGAAAATAAACATGCCCGCATACTTGTTATACATTATTAAATGTTTCTTGACGAGCCGCATGCTTCCAGTAAGAATCAACAACTGGATGTCAGCAAAAAGTAATATTCATACCACAAGGTTCCGTTATAGGTCCATCACTGTTCAATATTTACAGGTCTGATATCCCACCATCAATTCATCCATCGCTAATTATGCTTCTGGTACCGTCCGTACTCTCCTCTACAAGATTACACTGACATCTTTCTGAAGTGCATAAGACTCAATACTGATAAATGTAAAGCCAACATGTTTACTCTTCGTAGACTAATTTTACCCCAAAACATCACAATTGACAACCAACAAATTCATTGGAATCTAATTGACAGAGCAGTGAAATACTTAGGTATTTTCCTCGACCGAAAATTGACATGGGCTTTTCATACACATAAAAAAGTCAATGAAACGTATGCACGACTGGCGATGCTATATTTCATAGTTTAAAAAAATCGCTCCTTAAACATAAAGTCGGATGTCTAATCTAGGAGTATGTTGTCAAACCAAATTTTAAGAATATTTACAGTTTTTGAAAAAAACAAGTCGACCTTGACAGTGAAGCGAAAACTATTTTCTTTTCAGGTAAACTACCCTTTCTGTTTATAATACTGCAAAATTTTACTAAAAAAAGTTGTTCAGAATGAAAAATTATAGCCCTATACAAAATTTCAGGAAGATCTACCTACTGAAATTAAACCGCTAAAATTATTATTAGAAATGACGGTTTGATCTACATTGGTAAAACTTTCTGAAATTTTGTAGGGAGCTATAATTTTTCATTCTGAACAACTTTTCTTAGTAAAATTTTTTCCTATTATAAACGAAAACAAAAATAAAATTCAAAAATGTTTAGTCCATCTCACCTCTTGTAACATCAATCCTGGGACACGCTGTATATAAATACATATTTAGTAATAACCCTCTTCCTAATAATAAAAATCAGGATTTTAAAATAAAATAACTAATTACGGCAAGGGAAACTACACCTTATAATTATTAAGTTTCAATAAAAAATCACCTGTCCTACTCAGGGCAAATAAAAATAGTGTAATAATAATTACGACAAATAAATGGCTTATTGCCCTTTTCTTATTTTATCTATTTGCATTAAACATTCGGCAAGCTCCGGCGAACATGAGATAATCTTGTTTCAGGGGTGTGGATTCTTAAATTTGAGGAAAACTTGGTATGACAAATAACTTGTATGACAAATACTCTCAAATATTTCGGGCAAATGCACAATTTCATCTGACATTTTGCTAACCTCTAAATTTGACTTAGCAACAAAATGATATGTGGTAACAAGAAACAGCGTAAATTGATTTTAAAAACACCAAAACGGCAAAGACGCGTTAGGTAATTATTAATACTGTGACGTAACAACTGCTAAGCTCCTTTTGTTTTTAGTGTAACGTCGCACCGACGCTCGACAGCTATTTGTTTCATATCCAGCACAAAACTTAAAAATGCAGCGTTATTTCGCATTTTCACGCTACCTAAATTTCTGGAAACTGGACGGCTCTGGATCACTGGAATATGGCTCTCCACCTCGTAGATAGTCTGATCTTGCAAAACTCCAAAAATAATGGACCTACGGCAACGCTTTCCCTGTGAAATTCTACCTTTATCGGAGACCTCTCGGAGGCTGAATAAGTTCCATATGACGCCAAGGGAATTATGGACTTGGAAATTGCTGGTTCGAATTTCTGCACGTACTGCTTCCTGAATGATATGTAACCGGCACTTACCTAGTTCTAATTACCAAACTATAAAAATAATATTGATACTGCCACAAATCTGTGACATAACCTACTATTATTTAATGCTGAATGATTACTGTATGACATTTCAAAGTGGAACTAAGTTTATAAATAGATTTCAATAATGGCAACCCAGCACAATACATTATCCTGTCACCTAAAATCTTGTGTCTCAGCTAGTTCCAAAGCATTTTTGTAAATGTAAAACAAAAAATGTCTAGGTGATCAACGTTATTAATTGACTCTTAACTCTTAACACAAAAACAAAACATTCAGCTGTATTTATAGGTTAAAATAAACAACTTTGACAGTTAGCTCAACGTAAATTGTAAAAGGCCATACAGCAAACCTACATCGCTCAAACTCAACGGTTGTGTTGTCTGAATGCTCCCATTGTTGTTTACTAGATGACGATCACTACCCATTGTTTTGGTGATCATGGCTACTTGATAATTGCACGTTTTAATGACAACCCAAAGCTTTGAAAGACATTTTAAGATAAACAGTTGCTTTCACGCTTGTGAACTAAGAGTACCTTATTTTTACGTTTTTTAATTCTTCAGATAATAACCTATAATTTTGAAAAACTTTACAGCTAACAAAGTTAGAGCTATAAAAAGATTTTAAAGATAGGTAAAGTGCCTCTTACAGTCAACTTCAATATACGAAGACTTCCAATAGTGCATTATACAGGGTGTTTTAAAATTGCAGAGAACAAATATAAGGGCGTTATTTTGCATAAAAAATAAGAGAAAAACTCTAATAAGCATAAGTCCTAAAATCATCCATTTCAAAGATATCCTTGATCAAAGAATTAAAACTAGCAGTTGGTTTTTAAAACGTTTAGATTTAGTAGGCTGGTGTTTTGTTTTCATTATCTGTTTGTTTTACTTACAACTGTCAGTATTATTATGAGTAACTTAGAAGAAAAAGATTTCTTCAAACAGTTCTATAAATTAAATAAGAAAAAGGAGGAAAGATAAACCTGATATAATTTATTTTGAAACACATTCTTATTATTTTTCTACTTTTTCCTATTCAACGCCCATATATTATATGTAAACAAAAACCATGTGCTGGAACAAAACATCAGCCAACAATTCTTTGATCAAGGATATCCATGAAATTAATGGTTTTAGGACAGTGTTTTTCTCTTATTTTTTGATGCAGAATAGCGCCCTTATATTTGTTCTGTGAAATTTTGAAACACACTGTACATATAATAGTAAACATGTGCACCAAAGTTGAAATCGATATCTGTCCCATTCTTTTGAGGCACCCAATCTGTACATATAAATTTCCTCAATAAACAAAAACAAATACCTGTTAGAATAAATGTAAAAATAATACTATAATTACTGCAATACTACTAATAAGTATCGTGCGTTGAAGCTGGATTCTAAACTACGTTGGTAGTTACGACACAATCGGGATTTCTTGCGTGAAACGAAACACAAAAACAGGCCACATGTTGGCGGCGCCGAATTTGTTACCGGTAAAATCGATATTAAGCTTCAGGGTGTTGACTGCACAAAATTCTGTCCTGTTATAAAGGCAGATTCGTAACTTTTGACCCAACTGGATATTGTGTCACTGTTGAATCGATAAATTAAAAAGAATTCGGTAATACACAAGCAAAATATATGCCCAACCAAATTACAAATGTTTCTGTAACAGGAGTTTTGCCCGCTGCTCATCGGAAAGGGGGTGTGTCGACTCGATAATCGTTAGTTAGGGCGATATCCTAGGAATTGGTAATGTGTTTAAAAAGAGCGTCACAGACCTTAAAAATCTTTAGAAACTGCTTCCTTGAACAAACCCAGACATTTTAGCACGGCCATCTCGGCGCTAGCCGATTTGGCTCAGGGCCATTTCGGTACCGAATTAGTTTAGAAACAATAAATGAATTTGTAATTGCTATTTGTGCATTAATTGCATTTGCCTAAAAGAAATGATTATGATATACACATACCTTATTTCATTTTACCATTGCAGATCATGTTCACTAATGGTTGCCTATTCTTAATTGAAATTTTAAAGGTTTATGAAGAGTAATGTAAAGTTTTCTATGTGGCAGCATAAGATGTAAAATTATAAGGTCTTGCTAATAAATTAAACAAAAAATCGAATATCAAATTTAGAATTTAAATTTAAAATTATAAATAGATTGAATACATAAATGTTATATACATAATAATACAACATTAATATAATTCACAATTGTGAGCAATACCACGTAAAAAAGTTATGCAATTATTCCTGTTGTAAGTTTGAACTAACTTCAAAATCCTGGCATCCAATTCCCGATAAAAATGTCTCTTGCAAACTGTACCTTTTGCAGGCTATCAATGAACTTCCACAGCGTAGGGTGTTGCATTCTCAGTTCCACCAGGAGTCTCCCATGTCAAGCTTCTGTTCGCACGATCTATGTCAGTCAAAACTATAGCATGCAGGCTCCAGGTCTCCGGTGGAAACATTGCGTCTTTTTCCTTCCAGCTTCTAGACGTCTTTTAAATAATCCAACAAGGGTTGGATTTCATCCGGAAGACAATAACTTTACGGCGTGTTCAAATCGTCCATTTGAACAAACGCTAAATCCGACACCATTCTCACTTTTAGACAAAAGTCTACGTCTGTGTTGTATCGCCCTTGAAGTTACGCGTTAGATGGTAAAAACCTCCATGCATTTCCACATCTGGAAACAGGTCCTCAACCTCAACATTTACAACGCTAGAAGGGTGAAATTCCATTAAGCGGCAAAAAATCTCTAACCTAAGGTTTACCGATGACACAACCTTGATTCCTAAATACAATAACCGTCATGACTCAACTAACAACTAAGGATATGGCGAGATAGGAACATTCAGAAAAAGACAAAAATTATTTAAGATCGACAATGCTTCAAGAAAGATTGTCTGGGCTAGCAATATTAGCAATTGAACAAGAAATTTTTGATGGTATAAATTTTAGCGATGTAATTAACGAATTTGCAACAGTAAAGTCTCGGAAAATATCGCTACTACAATAGTAATTTTTTATTTTTCTATTGTACCTAGCTATCATTTTTGATTTTATAACGAAGTTACCTAGGTATTTGTTATCAGAAGTATCTGCATATTTTTTAAAATATCTAAGTATAAGTAGAAAGTAGTACTTATATATATGTAGACATTAGGCAATATTTCTGTTTTGGGTTATTTTCTAGTATTTATAAACAACGTGTCTGTACCTCATTAGTTAAGTAAATGCTTTAAAATGGGTGTGAACAAGAATTTATTTTAATTTATTTTGTAATGATTTTATTCTGTTTGTTTCATTTTGATATTTTAGTCTACAAATAAATATGACTTCTAAAGTTCAGTTTTTTGCTTTATTTCAAGCACCTACCTACCTACCTACCTTCAAAAAAATAAATAAAAAAACATGATCCAAAATGCCTTAAGGGGCGCCAAAATCCTTTTTTGCACACAGGCGCCAGTAGCCCTTACGGGGGCCCTGCAAATATAGTTGGAATATTATCGGGGTCCAGCCCCTTGCTTACATCATGGCTACTTAGTAGCTCTTACACTTCCAGTTAGATAGGTAGACAGGCAAACATTCATAAGTTAAACAGGATAAAAAACGAACTTTGCAGTACTATGCTACAAGAGAGGCTAAACTCTTTATCATTAATGTGCATAGAAAGCGACATTGAATTTAAATTTTGAAGATATAACACAGGACTTTGCCCACACCAAATCGAGCAAAAAATCTGTTATTAGTGTGTAGCAATAATTATGACCTATTTTTTAGTTTTCTTATGTCTATTGTGTTTATATTCATTTTATTAGAATGTTAATTTCGTTTCAGTACATAGTATAAAAATAAAAGTAGGAATTTTAAAAATATTTTTGTATTGTATTGAGTTACTTCCTTTCTAAAAGGGCCCCTTCATTACCTTGGGCCCAGGGCCTCAATCATATAAAAGACGGCACTGATGTTCTGCAACCCGCTCTGTTGATCACAAGTTAGTTTTAATCCTGCAGTGAACGATAACCTCGCATTGAATAATAAGTATGATTTTAAAAATGCTGACTTTATGTTACTATACAGTGCGTTGAAGAATACAGACTGGAGTATTCTTGAACCCATAGTAGATGTTACTAATGAATTTTATAACATTTTATACAACATTATAGACCAAACTGTACCTAGAATCAAATGCAATCTGACGAATAGAAACAAATATTCTTTATGGTTCACAAAGGGAATAATATCAAACTTAAAGCGTAAAACGGTTTCAGCATAAACGGAAAAATGAGTCTGAATGCCACTTACAGGAATTTACACGTATTTGACGAGAACTAAAACTAAAAATCTGGTGTGATACACGCACACAACTTCCTTTTACAGTGCCCTTATAATTTGCCAAAAAATTGATTTTAAATTTTTAAGCATTTGTCAAAAATTTTAAAAAATTACAAATTCTACAAAAACGGTGCTCAATAGAGGGTTAGGTGAAGAGACAAATTTTTTCTAGAATTTTAAGCTGAATTCAAAAATGTAATAATATACTGGGTGTTCTATTTAAAATAGGGAGTTAAGAAAAAACCTAGAAAAAAACAAAAGAAACCGATTTTAGAAGTATTCAACTGGAAAATCACCTATCTCACATCAATACACAATAAAAATCTAATAAAAATGAGAAGTTTTAAAAAAAATCGTTAGAGCCGTTTTTGAAAAAATCGAAAAAAACTGAAAAATCACAAGAGTAAACACCTACTTCTGGTTATGCGATTTTCTTCAAAAGCATGCTGTCGCATCTACATAGTACACAACGCTTATATATGAAGTTTCAACACCATACCTCTTTTCGTTTTTGAGATATTCTGTTCACAGACAGACACACAGACCAATGAAAAAAAATATGTTTTTTTGGGTTCAGGGGACTCTAAAAGTGACGATCTGTTGAAAACTCGATTTAGAATTTTTGGGATGAATCCAATACTTCCTTTATTGTAAAAGGAAGTAAAAATATATAGGCAATTTAAGTTTACAGAACAAAATGAAAATGCTGATAAGAAATATATAAACTTCACACAGCCATGTCAGCAATACCTTATTTATAACCAAAAGCCATGCAATTTAAATAACACGTATCGCAATTTACCTGCAAGAAGCAATGCAATCTATAAATGATAGTAAATCGAATGTTACTTTTTGTTCAAAATTAAATATGTAAATCTACATATATTGAAATTGCCTAGACAAAAAAATGTTATTTCTTTGACACGAAGTATTAAAATTCCCTCATATCGAAAACAACTCTGAGTCAAATATCTCTAAAATTCGTGCCAACCGACTAATGAACCCACTTTACCAAATCTCCGTCTCGACTGCGTGGATCTTTTGGTGAAGACCCCAGCCCACTAGATCCTTCCCTCGTATTGGGGGGTGCCTAAACGTGCTGTGCAGGGTATGTATATTTCTATGTGTACACGATTACGGTCGCCAGGAACCTTTCAGAAGTCTTAGATCGTTTTCATACGATAGGTCCTCCGAAAATGAAGGCAACATCAACTTTTAAAGTATGGTCGTCGGCAAAAAAAAAATGTTTTGGTTTTTTTTGATAAATAACTAGTTCATAACATTTTATTGTATTACGGAAACAGAGTGATGCTGAGTGTCAAAGTATTCTTGGAAAGCACGGAAGGGCGCTTTTCTTGGGTGGGGGGTACCGTATATTTATGTATAGGTATTAATGTATTATCAAGACAATTTAAAAATTCCAAGTGACTATACAATTCATTTGTCATCTGTTAAAAACTGACCAAAAAAATACAAGATTTGAGGTCTTTGAGCCAACAAAAATAGTTACAACATATACTAACAACAACACTTATTTATTAAAAGAAAAATTACAACTCAATTTCAGGATAAACAAATGTAAAAAAATGGTTTCAGTTTGATGAATAGTCCATCGAATACCATTCTTAGTCAAAGTTAAGTAGATTATTTTTGCGGTGTTATCACTACTCATGTACATTACCCTTCGGATTATCTGTATCAAAGCGCAATGAACATTCATGATACCACTGCAAAAATAGTCAAAAAGTGACCAATGAAAATCCAGAATTCTGACGTTTCTTGACCAATCAAAAAAATATCAGTGGATATATCTTCCTAGAAGGTATTCAAGTGACTATTTTAAGCAAATGTGATATTTATTAGAAAAAGTCAATATTAGTGTTCTGTTACTATAGAAATTGCGTAGTTTGTTGCTAGATTTACTGATAACTAATTTGAAAATATACGGAACCCCCCACCCAAGAAAAGCGCCCTTCCGTGCTTTCCAAGAATACTTCGATACTCAGCATCACTCCGTTTCGCTAATACAATGAAATGCTATGAATCAGCTATTTATTAAAAAAAAAATTTTTTTTTTGCTGACGACCATAGCTCAAAAGTTGATGTTGCCTTCATTTTCGGAAGACCTATCGTATGAAAACGATCCAAGACTTCAGGAAGTTTCCTGGCGACCGGAATCGTGTACACATACGAACATACATCCCCCGCACAGCACGTTTAGGCACCCCCCCAATTGATCTAGTGGGCTGGGATCTTCACCAAAAGATCCGCACCGCCGAGACGGAGATTTGATATAGTGGGTTCATTAGTCGGTTGGCTCGAATTTTAGAGATATCTGACTCAGACTGGTTTTCGATATGAGGGAATTTCAATACTTCGTACACTTCGTGTCGAAGTAAAAGTAGTTTGGTTCATTAAATAGTCCCTCGAATACCATTCTTAGTCAAAGTTAAGTAGATTATTTTTGCGGTGGTATCACTACTCATGTTCATTCCGCTTTGGATTAGGACTCGTGCTAGCACACTCGTCCTAATCGTACCAAATCACAATGGACATTCGTGACACCACCGCAAAAATAGTCGACATAACTTGGACTACTCATGGTATTATAAGTAAAGCTGATAATTATATGCACTCAAATGTACGAAAATATGCGCATATATATGCATAAATTTGATTAACTATATGCACCCAAAGTTACAATATATGCACAAAATATGCTCTAATTTTTTTGAAAATACGTAGAAGTATTCTAAATAATGTAAAAAATGCAATTATTTTGTATAAGTATATTTATTTCTCTAATTTTTATTCAAAGACCTCATTCATTTTAACCTTTGACTATATAAATATGGATTGTCAACGCCAAATTAACGTTGAAAGCCAACATAAAAATGAGATTTCCCCTAACACCACCAGACTATTATTTACCCACCACTCGGAAGTTTAACTCTTGAAATGTATTCTATGTTGGCTGATTCCTTATACATTGCTTCTATGAGAAAAGTGTGAGTTGCTGGCAGTTCATGTTTATATAGTCAACGATTTTAACAGGGACTTCCCCTTTCCGCTGCTTATTTTGATACGCGCACTACACTCCAGCGGCAGAAAGTGAAAGTATATATCTCAGTCGCACACAAAAATTTTATTAATAAATTTTATAAAATTGTAAATTTTACAAAAAAATCTCAAAAAGTAACAAATACATTACAAATGATTGCTAAATATAACCAAATATGCAAAATCCAGAAAGTATGCTCAAAAACGTATAAATATGAAAAAATATGCAAAATGAAACTTGGATTAAACGATTTGTTTTCACATAATTAGTATACATATGCAAAAAGTTCCGCCGGCATATCAGTTATAGGTAATATGCATTTGCCATATAATATCAGCTTTAATTATAAGTGACTATTTTTCGGAGGTTTATATACTACACCAAATCAAATTTGTTATCAGCTTGTATAACATAATGCTTAAATGATAATTTAACGTGTATGCCAACTCCACCTCCCCTTGTTGTACGATCAAGATGCAAAAAGCAGTAGCCATCTATTGCCACCACATCTGAAGATAGATTAGACGTTAACCAGGTTTTCACTTACAGTCAGTGAGTCGTAGTTTGTATCAATTACATGGTCACGAATATTTGTAAAACTTGCCATGAATTATCTTGCATTCAGATGTGCACACTGAAAATTAGAAGCGATATCATTCATGATCAATAGATTCTTTATTTAATAAAACAGAAATATGAGATATAATTAAGTAACTCATTTAATGAACAATTGCAATAAGAAATTAAATTAAAGATACTTATACTGGTAACTTAATTACAGCAAGCAGCATGCTAAAAATATAAACACAGCTTCTTGTGGAATAGTAGGTACACTTACGATCATTGAAAATGAACAGGGTTATGCATGTCAAATTGACTTCACCGACGTTTTGCAACTGCGTGCATCGTTATTTTATTATTACGATGAGGAGAGAGTTAGGACAACACGATTCTGCTTTAGAGACAAGGGAAATTCAGAAAACGTATATCAACTACTGTAATGTTTGTTGCATAGCCCCGTTCATTTTCAATGATTCTTTGTGTAACTCAGTAGCTCATTAAATCTTAAAAACTTTGCCATCAGCAACCAGACATTGGTAAAAACATATATTTGTTGAGCAGAACGTAAAAATGATTGCCTTGCTTTTGTTAGGTCTTCTTTTATGAAAACCAGGGTTCCTTTTATTTGATTTGAAAATTCGTTGTCAGAGGTTTTAATTAACAAACTTCCCAATGACTGGGGTGGGTAGACTTGAATTCCTGCTCCTCAATCTATGACTTCTTTCAATTGCGTTCTTGGGAACTTGGATTGGAAGCGCAAAAATTGTAAGAACTTGGTCTGTATCTTCCTTCATTGGAAGCTTCTTTGATCTCTAGAATATTCAGGTTATTTCGTCTTAAATATTGTTCAAGGGAATCTATTTTAAAATCGTGTGTTCGGATAGTTGTGTTTTGAGAAGCACCAGTTTCTTCTACAGTAGAAATAGGTACGCTGGTCGTGTTCAGAACTGTTGCTTAAACTTCTCCATCAAATTGGCCATAAAATCTCCACACACCAGAATGTTCTTAACAATACGTTGAACCACATCATCTTCGTCGGACTGCTCTTTGATGGAAGCTGACTGACCTTTGCCACCACCTGGCAGTTTATAATCGCCACCCGTTTTTATAAAATTTACAACAATTCTGTAGCAGAACATCACAGTAATAGTAGGAAGAGCCCAACTTTAACTATACTAAAACTGCTAAATAAGGGTCCGCCCACTGCACTAGCACGTCTATTCAGCTTGACTGCACGTGGATTAGAATGTATTTCTAATCTCTGAAGACATTTCGCACTGCACTAAACTGCCTCTCTTGTTCAAAGATTTCAACATTTGCTGAATGCGATACGACGTAGGTGCTCCACAATTGGATATCGCAGCTCTATGTTGGTGTCAGCAGTTTTATAGACAAGCACCTTGTTGGCAACAGATACTTTAGAGTTGCAGCCTAACAAGCAGTAATATTTTCTCAATTAGGATTGAGTTGCTCCCTTATAGTCCAAATAGTGTTTTCTAGGTTAATACAAACAACCTTTTTTATTGCCGCTTCTTTTGAATTTCGGTATTTGACGCGCTAAAACAGATACTTTTTTTACCAATATACAATATTAAACCAGCATCACAACTTATAACACAAAATATTAATTAAACGTTACGAAACGTCAAACTGACGTTTTACCGCTCTACTCTTTCGCCACCTGTAGGATCCGCACGGAACTAGGACAAAAATTAGCCAGCGCAATCTGCCAAATGGTAAGAAGTCGAATCACCTGAATATCTTACACCGAGGATTTACCTAATAAATGTTCTAGTGTTGGCCAGTGATTCCAAAAAGTTTACGGAGGCGCTACTGCAATTCTTTTTCCATACGCAATTTGCAGTGTAATGTATTTCTACTGAGGTTAGTATACACCCATTTAATTTAATGGCCCTTCTTATGAGTTATCTTCTATTTACTTCGATTTAATAGATTTCATATTCAACTTATTATTTGGTACTACCTTAAAGCCCTTAGTTTCTGAGTTATACAAATATTTTTTAAAATAAATTAAAGCATAAAAAATACTTTTGTAAATAAGCAAATACATTTAGATGTAGTATATTCACTAACTTATCAGAAAATTGCTGTTTATCTAAGCTTCACCTTTAAATTGTTAGGTAAAAAGTTTAAATTTGCCATGAAAATATATAATCTATTACAGTATTCTAAATTCTAAAAAAAATTATGATATTTTATCATGAGGAAAGATTTATTTTGTTCATCTATTAAATTCAAGTGTAGCCATTCAGTATTTTCACTTCCTTTTACAACAGATCTTCACGTTTTAGAGTCCCCTGAACCCAAAAAACATATTTTTGTTCATTGGTCTGTGTGCCTGTGAACATAATATCTCAAAAACGAAAAGCGCTACAGCGTTGAAACTTCATATATAAGTTTTGTATACTATGTAGACAGACAGCAAGCCTTTGAATAAAATTTCATAACCGGAAGTAGGTGTTTACTCTTGTGATTTTTCAGTTTTTTTTGGAAATTTTCAAAAACGGCTTTAACGATTTTTTAAAACTTTACATTTTTAATGTGTATTGATGTGAGATAGGTGATTTTCCACTTGAAGACTAAAATGGGTTTCTTTTGCTTTTTTTCTATTTTTTTATTAACTCCTATTTTACATACCACGCCCGGTATATTATTACATTTTTGAATTCAGCTTAAAATTTTAGAGAAAATTTGTCTCTTCAACTAACGCCCTATTTTGTATCGTTTTTGTAGAATTTGTAATTTTTCAAAATTTTTGTGAAATGCTTAAAAATTTAAAATCCAATTTTTGGCTAATGATAAGTTCACTGTAAAAGGAAGTTGTGGAAGGAATATATTTATGTAGTGTTTGATGAACTTCAAATCTAATTAATTTAAAACCTCTATTTTCAAATTAAATAATTTAAACAACAGACTCATTTAAACCATGTAAATCATTAAATATAATAAATAGTTTATTTAAATTAGAAATTGTGATTATCTGTTGTTGTTTGTTGTTATTAACAGCGTTGCTAAAATAAACTCGAATTGCGAATACTTTTAGCGCAATATTTTAAACAAGCTGCTCCGACGCGACGACGAGATTGCAAGACAATTTTGCGAATGGAAAATATAACGGGAGTCTTAAAATGAATTACATCTAGTATGCTTTGCATTTCCCATAATGCAATCTAAAATTTTACTTGAAATTGGCAATACTGTAAGTCTATGCCAAATTCCAGCTTAGCAGGTTACGTTTCGCGTCAGTTTTGACACAAACTTTCCTTAAAATTGGCAAGACTGTAAGTCTATGTCAAATTCGAGGTTAGCATGTTAGGTTTTGCATCAGTTTTGACACAAACTGACGCAAAACATAACCTGATAACCTCGAATTTGACATAGACTTACAGTCTTGCCAATTTTAAGTAAAGTTTTGGATGGCATTATGGGAAATTCCAAGCATACTAAATGTAATTCATTTTAAGACACCCGTTAAAGCGTTTGGCGGTGTAGTAGACACTACGGTAATACGGTGTGCAGACACATAACCTCACTAACTTTTGAAAAGTGGCAAACTAAAATTCTGTACTTTGAAATTAGAGATGAGCCAAACTGTGAGTTTGTAATCACATTGTGAACTGCTACTGTGAGTGTAAAATCACAGTGATTGTAACGTGTGACTGTGATCACATCAAAATATCAAATTTCTCGTTGTCGATGATCTGATCTGCGCGATTGCTGCCCGCTAATAAATCGCTGCGAGCACAAGCGTAGGACTGTAAGGGTTATTATGATGACTAGCTTAAACCCCGCGGCATATGCCGCATTTAAAATGTAGGACGAATTTAATAACTTTTGTTGCACTAAAGAAAGTTTTAAAAGCACGCTAGAGATTGGCAGTAAGGAAAAGTTCCAAAAAATATATTTTCAAATGGAAAGTCTCTGTAAAGGAAACGCTTGCCCCTGGAAGGCGTCCTAATTAATATGACGTTGTTGGAACGCAGTCAAAAAAAAATCCGGAAAGAATTAATGCTCTTGTGACTTATGAGATTATATGTGAGAATTATTTGCTCCACCGAAATAATTTTCAGCTGCCTGCAATCTGTGTTTCTTTTCAGGTTTAAGCCGTTGAGCGCCATAAAAATATAAATGCGGTAACTCAAGTCTCCAGTTACGCCGTTACTGATATTGTTAAATAACTCGATTAATTATTATTTCTTTGGCATTTTAAACTGGCATTATTATTATTATCTTTATAATAGCAACCATAAGTAACTGTTTATAATGTTTATATGCTAGCGAGTTAATTTTCTTCTTAAATCGCTAGTGAATTAATAGTAGATTGCTCTACAAGTTAAGAAAAGTGAGAGTTTTCCAGCAAATGTAAAAGTTTTACGTGAGCATGGAATTTTCCAATGTGTTAAACATGCAATTTTTCCGTGTAGTTGACAAAAATATCTTTTTAAATAATTTTGGTCAAAGTATGGAAGCGCAATGTTTACTGTACTGTATAAATATAAATAACCAATATACATTATAGAATACTTGAAAATGGATGAATCTGTTATTAATTCATTTAGTTTCAATTTAAACTGCAGTGTTCTATAGCAGCTACTTGGCGCATTCGGTTACTTATTTAAAATTAGACCTGCGTTTTTCACATATCTCAGCGGTCGTGCTTTTAAAAACATGATGTTTGTATTTACTTATTTTACAGTACTGCAATTAAAGTGATAATAAATAAATCGATCAAATATTTATTTGCTTTTATTTTATATTCCAATACCAATATAATACAAAATACTATTACTTTCACTTATACTACATAAAGGGCAATGCCATTCAGTATTAGGTACAGATGTTAAGCCAATAAAAATCAGATAAAACCATTCCACGGAACAGTGCAAATTACAGCAAGCAATCATAGGCGTTCCATTATCAGGACCCTTACACAAACAATATATACTGTTATCTTTAGTTTGCGTGGCTACGAGAGCAGTGGTCCTTGTTTCCGTACTACTACTTTTATTACAAAACATTAAATTTGTACCATTATTAACATTTAACGACTCTTTGAATACATTCCAATCAGTATTAGCTGCAGCATCCTTAACTGCTTTATTTGTGAAATATTTACCGAGAAGTAGGGCATCCAATACCCAACTGAATTTTCAATCCCGGGATTTCGGTATTGAAGTAATTCTATCTGGATCCCGGTATTCAATACCAGGATTGCCGGTGTTCAAACCGGGATTCCCTGTTTTCAGTACCGGTATTTCCAGTATTCAATACCGGGATTTCCGGTGTTCAATACCGGGATTTCCTGTTTTCAGAACCGGTATTTCTAGTATTATCCATATATATCATAGGCTTGTAGGTGTATAATAGGTAAATATGCAAGCAACAGTGACAACACAACTGAACACAGTTTACGCCGTTTATGGACACATCTGCTAACTGCTACTACCCTGAACCATACTAATTATTATCTATCAACATGTTGCTCCATGTCTGGCGCCGGCCAGGCTGGGTAAGGCGACTCGCAGACTCTGCGAACTGCGACGCAGTGCACACAAAAGCAATCCCAAAAATATCGAAAATTCCGGTATTGGGGAAAAATACCGGGATTGAAATACCGGATAAAAAAATTAGGGATCCCGAGATACCGACATTTTGGGATCCCGGGATTGGATGCCCTACCGAGAAGTTCTGGCATCATCACATTGTTAAAAAACTTCATAGCAATAGCGCTTTCTTTTTCCCAAAATACCTCATTGAAATGTATTCTTTCACGGAAAAAATGTTTACTACTCCATACCACAAAATCACAGTAATTAACTCCAGTAATAGCGAGTTGCATTTGTATCTGGTAGTAGTAGCCATGGTTATGATCTAATTTAAATTCTTCATCCTTTTTTTTGTACACCTGAACATTTTAGAACATTTAGGTCATCTATGCCAATGTCCTTTGCGCAATAAAGACACTTAATTTCGACAACCCCCATTTCACCACCAAAAGGGCAAATTCAGATTACTATTTAAAATAGCATCTGCTTTTCCACTTAGATAACAAATATTAAATAATTAACGACACTAACTGTAGAGCAATAATATTGTAATGTTAAACATATACAGTGTGTCCCAGGATTGATGTTACAAGAGGTGAGATGGTCTAAAAAATTTTGAATTTTATTTTAAGGTTCTGGGATTCGGTTCTGCTTGGTTTGAAAAGAATTTTAAGAATATTTTCAGTTTTTGAAAAACAAGTAAGGCCTTGACAGGAAAGCGAAAACTATTTTATTTTCAGGTAAAGTACCCTTTGTGTTCATGATACGGCAAAATTTGATTAAGAAAAATTGTTTAGAATGATAAATTATGGCCCGATACAAAATTTCAGAAAGATCTGCGGACTTATAAAAAACCGTTATTTTTGAGATAATTGTATGTTAATTTCAGGTAAACTACCCTTTTTGTTCATGATACGGTAAAATTTTATTAATAAAAGTTGTTTAGAATGACAAATTATAACCCTATACAAAATTTCAGAAGGATCTGTCGACTTAGATTAAAACGTTATTTTTTGGATTAAACAATTGCATTTATTAAAAATTACGGTTACATCATGTCACACACCAAAAATATTTGTTTACCTATTATATGTATTAACAGAAATAGAAAACAACGCTTTTTTGTTTATTGTAAACAAAATTAAAGCTGGTACATTCAACACTGAAACACAATTATAATAACTTGCAGTGACACTGTAAAATTTTACATTTATTACAATATATTACAATTCTAAATAGCTATTTAAGTCACAAGGAATGTAAGGACCTATTAACATTTGGGGTAGGCAAGTACAAGCCAAGACGAAGTCGCGGCTTGTTGCCTGCCGAAAATGTTAATAGGCGATACATTCCGAGTTATCTTATTATATTTTTCCCGCTGCTTATCGAAATTTTCCTAGATTTCTGAAAAAATCGTTTGGTTTGTCACCTGTCACCAGGATTAATTTTTGTGAGTCGTGTTACCTATGAGTGTCACATGTCACATAAACACTTGCAATTTAGAAACAAAACGTCTAAATCTGCATCTTGCTTTGCTAATTTTATTATCCTAAGAACTTTATAATAGTATTAAGTTCCGTTGTCAAGAAAAAGCAGCAAACAAATATAATCACCGACTTACACGTTTTGTTACTAAGGCTGTATCACTGACTTACAAGATCAGCAGCGGGAAAAATATTAAATATTACTTAAAAATAGTTACACGCTTATCCCTAACAATAAAAATTAAAAATGCAGTTATTTGTTCGCAGATGCTAATAAAATAGGAAAAATATTTTTTTTCCAAAAGTTCTCAGCTTCTAACATTGTTTGTTTAATGTAATTTGCATCATAGCCCACAGAAATAAAATTAACTTTTTGGTTTTTTTCAAAGTTAGCATCTGCAACAGCAAAAATACAATACGATTTATTTAAAAAATGCATTTGCATTTGTATTTGAGCTCTATACTTGGCCGTAACTTTATTTTGTGATGTTATATAGTTTGACACTGCTTTGTCTGTAGAGGGGCACTTCACTTCAACAACGAAATTGTCACTCACTGCATCTGGTGAAGCTCCGAAAATAGGGTGGTTCTTTGAAAGTACAATTCCCACAGAACTTAATTTGGTCTTCATATTTTTTTCGACAATTTGTAATACCTGCTTTTCTAATCGTCTACCCCTTTCCATTGCTTTGGTATCTCTCAGTTTTGTAACTCCAATTACCTGTTGCACAAATGAGCCACATTCAGTTTTGCAATGTGCAGCATTATATAATTTCGAGGCGGTTATCCTCCCATATCGTAAACGATGCCACAAACTGTCTTCGGCTTGCATTAGGGTACAATATGCAGCTTCCTTGCACAAATCTTCATTCATGTGCTGCTTGGTGAAGGTGATGAAATCATCATATAGGGCTCCACCACTGCTAACAAATTTTAATAATAAACCGTACAAATCCAGGCAGCTATACTTGGGTTCTTTAAACAGTTTAAATATTTCGCCAGCTGCTTTGTTTTGTACTCCTAAACGCATTGCCTCCTGATAAAAGTTACCCTGATCTTCTTCAACGGGTATACCCCCAAATTCTGCCACAGTCAAAAATTTTAGCGATGTGCCCACTTTTGACAGTTGCGACTTCTTCCAATAGCACTGGACTTCTGTGGGTGCGGGTTCTTCGCTCCTCCTATGCATCCACATAAGTACTGCTACAGCATGCTTGCATCCACCTGTAAAAATTTTTTTTTTTAAATTTTAAAACAGATTAATAACAGATTATTATTAAATTACCAGCTGATGCAGCGCAGTCCAAACATTCCACCTTCTCTACTTTACTCTGCTTTTCATTTACTTGTAACACCACATTATAGTTTTTCGCTCTCACTCGGTGTTCAGGACAAATTCTGCATTTAACGGTGCACAATTCACCCTCTCGTTGGAGCTGCACATATCCTATGGCTGAGTCACCGTAACTTTCACGTCCAGCACTAACAACAAAACAACAATAATAATAGCACCAGAACTACAGAACTAATTCTATTCAACATAAATTAAAATAACTAACTTGAGTTTTAATTTCAATGCCAGATAAATATTTTAGCTTACAACTTATTTTTTACGGTAATCTTGTATTGTACGACGCCACCGATGAACTACTGTTCCTAGAGTCCGTAATCTTGGAGGGAGGGATCGCTAACATGTCAAATACCTTACACTATTGCCAGACCTTTGTTTACTTGTACAGCAATTTGGGGTCTAATTCGTTTTAGTTTGCATGTTTATCGTGGTCCTAACATCAATGTCGAATAGAGGTGTTCTAGCTCCAACTGTTTTGTGAATGAAGATAACATTTTGACACTAAACCATATCCGTGATTCTTGCAGGTGTTGCGGTTAGGGTCAAACTAAAATGTATTGAACGGTTGACGAAGCGGGGATTAATACATAATTTCCTTCGGTGTAAATGCTGTTAGGTAGATATGGCGTTTGTTTAACGATTGTTCACGATTAAAAGCAAACTAAAAATAATTTGGCGCCAAAAGCTGTTGAAGCCAAACAATAAAGGTCTGGCAACGTTTTAAGGTAATTTTAATCTAAACGATCAGCTGTTCGCGCCTCCCTCCAAGATTACTGACTCTAGGAACAGTAGTTCATCGGTGGCGTCGTACAATACAAGATTTTTAAAACTTACCTATTCTCTTTAACACCACGAATTTCACAGGCAGAAAAGCAGTCATTGTTTAATAGGATTGATAATAATGAAAATTGTGCAGTGCGAAACGCATTGATTGCCTCTGTTTTTGCCAGATAAAAATTCCATGCAAATCTTAGGTTATGTCACACAAAAGCACACAAAATTAAAATTGAAAATATAATAACGAATACTCACTTTTCTACAACAGAAATGAGGGTTTCCTTCTTCGTAAACTAAAGGCCAGCTGTCAACACGACGATTTTAGCCCTGTTGCCAGATTTACACTGTACGAAATAAATTTGTAGAAACGGTTTCAAAATGTACCAGATTCGTAGAATTGTACCAGGTCTGGCAACGCTGCTAATATCAAGACCACGCCCACAATCGAACTACACATAGACCACGCGCATGCATGTTTGACCTTGGGAAGTGTTCTGCTTTATTATAGAGTTATGATGCATTTATTAAATTCTTGGAATAAATACATCAAACTTAGAAATTTAATGTGATGAACAAAAATCTACTTAGTCGTTTTTTTTTCACTTAGTAACAACTTTATAGATCTATTACAGATTTATTTGAATACAAATCTGTACTTTTGAATATCATAATTTGACTATTTTTAATACGGCCGCTAGGACTATTTGAATTCCTCTCGTATATGTCAACAGTTGGCATAAAATAATCAAAATATTCTGTCAGTGAAAGCACACTTACATATAATACGTATCTACTTAATTTAAGAATAAATGTGCATAGAATTCCAAGATATTATGCCAAATGTAATTTCGCACAAAACTAAACAATTTAAATGCTTTCTGAAATATATAAATATTGCTTTGGTTCTATGACTTTATATTAATTTAATTGAAATAAATTATTATAAATTATTGAATCTCAAGATTTTTATCGCGTTATATTCTAATCTTACCTTTCTTTGTCTACAGTTAGAACATGCACTTATAACAACATTAATTGTTCGACTCTTAATCTCGTTGGGTTACTGCATAATTTAATTAAAACATACACAATAAAATATTTATTTATTTTAAATCTGTATTTTCAATAGTAATAATTTTTATCAAAATATCGTTAGTTCAAAATTTAGTATTAAATTCAATTTTACGTAATACTGTATGTTAACAATTTTTAATGATGCTACAATTAATGTTTATTGTTATATCGTTTATTAAACTTTTCGCTTGAACACCATTAGTTTTATTAAATTTGCTTGTCTTTAAATTTATTTCTTTCTTCGAGCTAAATTTCTTTTTCTATAATTTTCAAATTGGATTTTGTACCTGCTACCTCCGACTGCTTGCTTGTACCGTCGTCAGCAACTCCTGTTGATTATGCTTCACGCACACACCATCAACATTTTCATTATTTTAACGAAATTCCTCTTCTTGTGACTACACTTATCTGTATAACAATTTTTATGGGCACATACCAGTATTGATTATAATTCCAAATGAATTTTTATCATTAATTCTAATTTTAAACTGGTGTCATTCTAATAAAAAAATTACACCCCCATTTTTGTTCTTGTTATTTTTATAATACCCCCCAAAATCTTGGTCATTAACACAATTTAAATATCAAAATCACAGGTTCCTACTTATCAACAATTATGACGTCTTAATTAAAATGTCATAATTTTAGGTTATCTAGTTCTCAAATGTGACTATTCCATCTAGCCTGCATCATTAATCCTTTTATACAACAAATATGTAAGAAATAAACTTATGTTTTATCTTTGCTGATGATATTTTTTACAGATAAAACCTGACTAATTGAATAACTTAGTACAAACTTTTATCATCTTTAATCACATTGAATTATCCTTGGAACCAACAAATGCACAACTAAATGGTATCATCAATAACCTTCTTATTTGCTTTATAATTAAACTGCATGTTAATCATAATTTATTAAAAAATGCTTTGCCATTTATAGACCATACCAATATAGTTCGCATCCTGTATTTCCAGGAAAGACGCAAGAGAAAGCCTGCTTCAATTTTGTTAAAATATTCAAGAAAATGCTCAACTACACGAAAATGAATACTTATAATTTTATTACTGTACATTCATTTGTCTTTCTCTTCTAGTATTAAAATTAATTGCAGCTAGACTCCATATCTGTAAGTCCACTGTCAATCTTAGAGCACTTTGAGAAAAAATTAAACTCGCCGTTTATTATGTGTTCTATAGAAAATGTGCTTACAGAAGGACACATTTTGTATTGTTAGTCTTTTTTTAATAGTGACAAATATATATTTTTATATAAACATCGAGAGATAACGGACGGACAGATTCTCAAAGGTAAGCAACTGCTGCATTTTCAAAAGAGTACATCTAACAAAAACCTCTAACCTCTAATCAAAAAGTAACTCCAGTAACGAAAGCAACCAAATCCAGGTTGAGAAACGCGAAAGGACAAACAATAGAAGTCGGAAATATCCGGCGGATTTTGCAAATGCGCCGGAATTATTTTAGCGGGCGTTGTATAGATTTATTATTTTATTGAACTGGCCAGGGGATAAAATATATGGGATCAGGAGCAGAAGTGCTACGTAGGCTCGTTGCTCCCTTCCATCATTCGTCATTAGCATTTTGGTTGTAGATTATTGCCGATTGCGAGCGGCGCAGTAACTCCTAGTATCAACCGCTAAACTTGTTAGAACTGATGCAAATCTCAGCACAATATTTTATCCTCCCCTTCTATCTTGGCCATGTAGAGTATCCGCCCTACGCGGCTTGCCAAATGAAGACCAGCGGAGCCCAAAGAAGAATAGTTAGAATTTGCATCGCCCTATCTGCTGATATATAGCTCGGCCTTATCTCCTCTGTCCACCCCTAGCGGCCAGTGTAGCAAGTGCTAAAGTTTAATTTATGTTCCCCAGCACTGCATTGTCACGTCTTACAGATGACTGAGGCTCGTGACCGCTGTGAGCGGCCCGGTTGTGCGAGCGGAACCGGAAGCGGTAACTAAACATTTTATCCGATTCGAATTCCGATTAATTTCGTTAAATCTCTGCCTCGAGTTTGCTAGTCTCGCTAAATGATGACGTTTCTAATCAGGGCCACCAAACAAACTAGTATCGATTAAATCGTTTGTTGTACAGCGTTTCAAATTCGTGCGTTATCTAAAAAGATGGTTAAGATTTGCTCGTCGTTTGACCCTAAAATGTTGACAGCCAAGCGCAGGTGTTGATTCCTGTGACATGGCGTGTGCAATCGCGGACTAAAATAATGTCCTGGTTTTATACTAAATGGTGACACACATATCACAACAACTTGTTTGCTTATTTCTAAGGGTACGGGTCTTAGCTAGAACTGCAACTGAAGTTTCTTAGTTTCATGTCCACTGCATTTAGGCCGAAACTACGGAATAATTCATATAGAAGCAAATAAGGTGTTTTCAGGTGTGTTTCGGTGTCCTGAATAGAAGTATTGGTATTTGGCAACACTGTAATGGGCTGAAATTGGGCTCAAAAACCATTTTAGCGAATATCTCGGTATCTATCAACTCTACAATAAAAATATACCAAAGCGAAAATAAAGGTAAGAAAATTGTCTAAAAGAAAGATAGAGGGTCATTTTTTCGTATAGGCGATCGTTTTTGTCAAAAATTGACTGAAAAGTCATACTCCAAGAAAATATTTCATTTGTAGCCGATAAAACGGACGCATAAAATGTTTGAAAGAGATGGAAGGTATAGAAAATTCAATGAACAATGCAGCTTTTCAGAAGTTTACTAACGACTTTTGCTCAGTTAAGCGCTCTGATAAATATTTCTGTGAAACATATACTGATATGATAATTGCAATCTTTGATGAAATCGTCGAAATCAAAAGGAGGTTTCACACGTGGGAGGAGTACAAATGAAAGTGTCGTCAATAAATGGGTGTTGAGTTTATTGACTGCTAGTAACATCAGCGAAGGACTCGCCCTCTGTTTCTTATTTCAGCAATTTTTTCAACAAATAACCATTTTACTTCTCCGATGACGTTCGATGCTTCAACATCTGCGAATGGCTGTTAACCAAAGTTTGAATCTAAAACAGAAATTCCATGGCACTCTCTCTCTCTCGGTTTTAGATGATCTCACGGTACTTGTAATAGAATAATGATTTTTACTTTCTTTTACGATAAAGGAAGTATTGGATTCACCCCAAAAATTCTAAATTGAGTTTTCAACAGATCTTCACGTTTTCGAGTCCCCTGAACCCAAAAAACATTGTTCATTGGTCTGTCTGTCTGTGTGACTGTCTGTCTGTTTGTCTGTGAACAGAATATCTCAAAAACGAAAAGAGGTTTGGCGTTAAAACTTCATATATAAGTTTTGTGTACTATGTAGATGAGACAGCAAGCGTTTGAAGAAAATCGCATAACCGGAAGTGTTTAATGATTTTTCAGTTTTTTTCGATTTTTTCAAAAACGGTTCTATTTTTTTATTAACTCCTATTTTAAATAGAACACCCGGTATATTATTACATTTTTGAATTCAGCTTAAAATTTTAGAGAAAATTTGTCTCTTCAACCAATGCTCTATTTTGTACCGTTTTTGTAGAATTTGTAATTGTTGGAAATTTTTAACAAACGCTTAAAAATTAAAAATCAAATTTTTGGCTAGATATAAGATCACTGTAAAAGGAAGTTGTGTGCGTGTATCACACCAGTTTTTTTTCAAACATTTTATGCGTCCGTGTGATAAAACGGCTACATATGAAATAGTTTCTTTCGAGTATGATTTTTCAGTCGATGTTTTGACAAAAGCGATTGCCCATACGAAAAAATGGCCCTCTATCTTTTTTTAGACAATTTTCTTACCTTTATTTTCGCTTTGATGTATTTTTATTGTGGAGTCGATAGATACCGGGATATTCGCGAAAAATTATTTTTGAGCCCAATTTCAGCCCATTACAGCGTTGCCAAATTTTAAGCGTACAACCCCATCCTCGGGGCTTTTGCTACTTCTATTCAGGACACCGAAACACACCTGAAAACATCTTATTTGCTTCTATATGAATTATTCCGTAGTTTCGGCCTATTTTTGACTAAATGCAGTGGACTATAAATGCTATTCAGAGCTGAAAGTGAACATCTCAAAAGTCATTGAACAAAATACCATCTATCAAATCGTATGTGTCCAGAGTGTTTCAAATTCGAGAATTATTTGAAAAAGAACGTTAAGGTATATTCGTCATCAAAACGTTAACCACCAATTGCAGGTGTTCATTCCTGTGTACTAAATGAAAATACGTTTAGCAAGGACTCGAAGTAAACATTTAAAAGGCTGTTAGACTACAGAATAGCATCAATTGATTGTTGACAGAGTGTTTCATATTCGAGAATTATATAAAAATGATCGTTAAGATATCGTGTGATTCAAAATAGGATTCATCAAAGTTGCTCTCGCAAAAATCACGTATGCCGTTGCTGGCATTTGAAACATTCGAACTACCTACTTAATATTGCATCTACTTTCTCAGAGTAAACCCATTCACCATTGATTTTTTTGTCCGTTCCACGTTCTTAAATTACATTTCTCGCAGAAACCGTTGTTGATCATTGATGATTAGTTAAAGTCATGACTTAAAATATACAACATTAAGGAGCTTGTCTCAAAAGCGGCTTGCGACTTGTCAAATTAAGCTAACATAAAGTGCCAATTGTATAAATTAAAATGACCTACTTTCGGAATCAATACTATAGCCTGTTCGTTCTCTATGTGGTTCTAGTAGGCTTGGTATTTTGTATATTTTTAAACAAATGTCATTTATAAATGTCAAAAGTGCAGTGGTCTAACCTACACGTATATTGATTGACAAACGTTTACACAGTTAAAAATTTAAGAATGATTCCAGCTTACTCTGAATCACTTAGAAAATGAACAGACTGTACACATACATGTTTATCTTTTTCTTTCTTAGCCGTCTTTGATGAAACTTATTTTGAATCATACGTTATGTTTGTTATTTCATATCTAAACAGTCAATCGTAGGTATTTATTACTCTGGCGCAGCGTGTACAATCAATCGAAAATAATGTATCTGTTTTATACTAAATAGGCAAAGCACAATTCACAACAGCTTTTGCTGGCCCTAATTTACTAAACTCACTAGATAATAATAATTTTAAGTGGGAATGGAAATAAACATTTAAAAGGCAACGAAACAGAATAGCATTTATACTATTTGTTCTACAGAATGTTCTAAATTCCAGACCTATCTGAAAAATGTATGTTGTTTAAAACTAAAAAGTTAACAACAAACAACCAATCATAAGTGTTCATTTTCGTGGTGCAAGTAGTATGTACAGGGTGTCCCACTTTCGGTGAGATTAAATGGACATGTTTATTATTTCAACCAGAAGTATATTTTGTACAACGTGGGAAAATACCGATGTGTTCATAGGGAATCTCGGTAACTATAGGAAATATGGAAAAATGGACTCTCCATCCTCGATCTCTCTTTTCTTTGAGAAAAGCTTAATGGGGAAAACCAAAATTGGTTATGAGCTTTTGTTTCGAGTTAAGACAAAAGTTCGATTTTTCGTTGTGTGGTTATATCTCGCTTATTTATAAAAATAGAGAAAAGTAATTTTTACGTTCTTCAGGCACTGTTTTAATAAGAATGTGGTGGCGTAGTTACTTTTTAAAAAAGTTTTGAAATTGAAGTAATAGCATACAGTTGTATTTTTTAAATAGAACTCATACTTGGGTATGCTATCATGAAAAAAAGGCTTTTTCTCTCATTCCAGTGATATATAGCATATGATGTATTTTTATTCATTTTTACTACATTACAGTAAAAATTTTGATTGCCAGAATTATTCACGTTTAATTGTCGCTTATACGATTATATCAAATGTAAATAATTATGCTAATCACACAGTGGTTGTCGTTATACCGCAATGACAAATACTTTGTTTAATTACGTAAATTTGAAATGGCACGAGCCTTCAACAAGAAAACGGGCAGTGAAAGGGTAAAGGTAGTGAAAATTGAATAAATTGACCCCACATGATATACACCGTGTTTATAAAATAAGGGGGCATACTTTGCAGAAGAATTCTGTAATCAAAAACAATTCAGAAAGTTCTAATAAACCAGTGTCCGCAAATGCATCCCTTCTAAGATATTAAGCTTTAAAGTTTTAAGATGGCACTTTTAAAGTATTATGAAATTTGGAAAAAAATAAATATCGACAGAAGCCAAATCACGTAATGTATAACGTTTGCTGCATAAAGTTCATATAAAATGTTTTTTTTAATTACCTACATTAAAACTTTAAAGCTTAATATCTTAGAAAGGATTGGTTTGTGGACACGGGCTTATTATAACTTTTCGAATTAGTTTTGATAGTAAAATACTTCTGCAAAAGTATGTCCATTTATTTTAGAAACACTCGCTATATGACTAGAATGAGAAAAAATCGCCATAGCCAACTACAAATTCCATTAAAAAAATACAACTTTATGATATAACTCGAATTTCAACACTTTTTCCGAAAAAGTAACCATGCTACTGGATTCTTACCAAAAAAGTGCCTCAAGAATGTAGAAATAACTTTTCTCTATTTTCATAAATAAGCGAGATATAACCACAACACGGAAAGTCCAAAAATCGAACTTTTGTCTATAACTCGAAAACAGATGACGATAGTCAGATTTGGTTTGACCATTAAGCTTTTCTAAAAAAAAAGAGAATGGAGGTCCATTTTTCCATATCTCCCATAGTTATTAAGATTCCCTGTGAAGACATCGAAAATTATCCACCTTGTATATTATAAATCAAGTTTTCGAGAGCAACACATTGGTTCACAGGACAAGTCGAATATCTTTTTGTTTTCGAAGCTTCAAAGTAGGAAAATATAAATTTCCACGTTTTTGTTTTACCTCACAGTTAATTTGTTTCTCAAAATACCAAAAAAACATTTTTCTGTTCTAGTGCATCGAAAGGCAGCGTTTAGCGGCCAAAAACTCTCACTTTTTTATGCTAGTATTTAAGTTTACTTTTCGGTAGTAATAACCATAGCAACAAAACTAAAAACCATTTAATCGGTCGAAATCAAAATAGACACTCCCATTTTGCTGTGTGATCATGACCTCGTCGACTTTTCCCAACTTACTCGATTAAACTGTCATTTTATAATTATAAAAAAACGCTTTCAAGGTAATAGAATAAAAAACCATGACCTAGACAGGTCTTATTTATGTGCCTCGCTCGCTGCGTTCGCTTGCCATAAACTGCGGCTCGTCTAATAAGATCCATAATATCGTACTTGTAACAAATTCTGGCACACAACTTAACCTGATAACCTCGAATTTGACATAGACTTACAGCGCCATGGTTCATACGTCTGAATTTCCACAGTCGCCCCTTATGAACTATTTTAACGAACATGTAGTACAATCTAATCAGAATTAATATGTTGCCTATCTATATATTTAAAACGTGAAGCGTTTTCTTTCTATATCTATTTTGAGACTTCCACCGGGCCGATTTTGATAATTATTTTTTTATATAAAAGCCGTCACCTTGTAGATGTGCCTAAATTGCAAATAGCTTTAGAGAAAAACCAAAATATTGTAGCGCGGAAGTGACGTAGCTTCGCAGCGCATAGCAGTGGAACAAGTAAACTCTCGCAGTCGGCCTGCGATGTTCTGGTGATTTTTTCAATGGACCACTGCACTGCTTAAATTTGTTTGTGTAAAATACGGCCTGCTAAATTCTTAGAGAAACGCCAAAGTGACAGCAATTTAAAAAAAAAATTCAATCTTCCCTTTCGAAAAGTAGTGAATCTTTACTGTACATCAGTTCATTATTACTTGAATGTACCTAAACACCGCCCATTCTTTTGCAAATTGGAAATAGAGAATATCCCACGGTTACAGGTGAAGAGGATACAATTAAAATACCATCTCAACTAATTGCCAAAGAGGACATCATTACAGAAATATTTGGTAATAGTTTGTCAACTCTTGAGAGCACCCTTAGTATCTCAAAATTCTCAATTTTAGCTCCAAAAAACGAACATTGCGATGAAATTAACCACAAAGTTATACCTCTCTTACCTGGTTATGAAAAAAATATATTTGAGTGTGATTACAATTAATTACAATCCTACGGAATTTCTAGATTCTTAAAATTTCAGTGAAATACCTTCACATTGCTTAACACTAAAAATAGCGGCAATTGTTATTTTCTTGAGACATTTAAATCTGTCTACTGGTATAAATTAAAGGTGTAGATTTAACACATGACATTACATTACCTTTTTGATTTCCGGAAAGACAGTTTCCTGTATGCCTAGCATTTACGATGACAATTAATAAATCACAAAAAACAAACTATGGATAAAGTGGGAATATATCATATTTGGCACAACCAGTATTTAGCCATGGTCAAGTATATGCAGCAATATCATGTGTGAGTAGTTTTAAAAACTTAAAAATCTAAATTTTACCTAATGGATCCTGCCACACGTTATAAAGAAGTTTTGTAACCTGCAAAATATTTTGCAACGGGTCCACTAGTAGTTTTTGAGATATGACCTAAAACTTTGTTTTTTTTTAATACAAATCGTAGTTGGCTTTAACTATATCAAACGACCTAAGTTTTTACGTTGTTAAATATACAGTGTATGGTATAAATTTGAACACAAATGTATATTTTTAATTCTCCATTTATCGGAAAATTGTATTCTTGATAAAAGCCCCTCTTCTCAAACTAAAGATTTAAATATCTCCTTTTGTATATGAGAGATGTTCGATATGAAAATGGCTTAAGAATGAAGTACGCCCAGTTCTCGAAATACATAAAAATTATATTTAATAAAGTTCCTAGAATTAATCAAAGGTGTCAAATGCTAAGTCGCAGCTACCTTCTCCGAAAAAAAATGTTTACTGGTTATTCCATTTTTTTACTACCTTGTGTATTACGGAAAATAATATGCTTCAAAGTTAACTTATTCGTTTATGATAAGGATTGTCGAATTTAAGTTTCGCTCGCTTAGCAACTAAAAAAGTATGTTAATCGAAATTAGTGCTAAAAATCTCATTTGTTGTGTCGAAGTAAAAAAATACACAGGTAGCTTACAAAAATTAATAATAAACGAGCCGAACATAAGTAATAATTCAAAGCAATTATAATTTTTAATTGAAGTGTTATAACAAATATTAGAAATCAAAAATACAAAATAATAAAGAAATATTTGTTATAACATTTTAATAAAAGAATTAAATTAAATAAAAGTACCTGCTCTATATTTCCAGTGGTGTTCGTTTCTTAATCATTTCTTGGACATTCTTGGCTTTAATATATGTTCCTCGTATCTTTTCATGTAGTGACTTACTGTATTTTAAAACATACTAACTATTATAGCCCCAGCATAATAGATATTTACCTAAAAAAATGTAGTCCTTATTTTTGGCACAGATGTTCCTTAGTACTCTAGGAACGACCCTTTAAAAATATCCGCCTCTGGGGTGCCGGGCTCGTATTAAGGATGCGTTAGCGGTAGTTAAAAACGTCTTTTGTTCAGGTAAAGTACATTTTCTTTTTTTAACACGGAAAAATATCATTAAGAAAAGTTGTTCAAATATAAAATTATGCTTCCTTGCAAAATTTCAGAAATATCGAATAACTTTTATGAAACCATGTTTATTACAACGATTTGCTACTGTTTCATCTCATACACACTCTTTCATAAAGGTATGTCAATATTTCTGAACAACTTTTTCTTGGACTATAGTATCGTAATTGAACATTTCAGATGAAATCGTAGTAATCAAATAGTCAATTGCGATAAAATGTTATGTCTATTTCCAAATACTGTACGGGGTATATTATTATTAATTAAACCGAAAGAATCAAAGATAATACGAAGCATTTGCAATGTTACCTTAGGTATTAGAATTTTAATCAATACTTCAGTCGCCACATAGCACCACATAGTCGCTTACTTGACTGACTAAAACATAATGTGTCCTAAATTGCTAAAAAACGGATTGGTATCGCCATATGGAGGTCGGTAGATCGCAATAATACATAGTTTTTATTGTTTACAGCTATATTTACGAGTGTGCACTCAATATATCATCCTCATCGATATTCGTGCTCGGTGTTGGATTTTGTCTTAGCATTTTTGTAGCTACTTTTTCGAACTTTTCTAATGGTGTCCATTTTATTGCTGTGTTTCTTCTTATTATTCTTTCTTTTTCCAAATTGGTTTTTACTATTACTCTGACCATTTTATGATCGCTTCCGATGGTAGGTCTCGGGTGGTGTAGCTTGAACAAGCGTCCACGTTCGATGAGCAGAGGTAAGCAACGCTCTTTCTGGTCAGAACTTGGATGGGAGTTCCATGGCTGCTTTTCTCTGCGCCTCGTGGTACGGCTGCCACGTAAATAGTTGGTCCCGGATATCATAATAACATCATGACAGTCGTTAGTGGGGTTGGAAGTCCCCATAAAATGTACAGCGACGCCTATAATTGACCTAACGGCTGTTGGCTGAGTACCAAAATAAAATTAAAATAAAATAAAATAAGATTTACATTATGGAATATTGTTTTCTAGTCTGAAATCGACTTATTTTTTTCCCATCGGGGCTTTCTCAAGTCCCCTGCAATTGGGTATTTTTATAAAAGAATCTATTCAACAGCAACACGGAATATATGGTAGTTTCTCCGCGTGGATTTCTTTGACTCATTTTGAATCTTATCAAGGATGTTTCACCTGCATTGATTTTTAGGCTTATCTTTGCATTAAAATTTCCACCCAGGATGGTGAAGTGCCTTTTCGTTCTTTTCAAAGTCATTTTGACGACGTCGTAAAACTGCGTCAGAATAGTTGCTTATGGGAGCATTGCTTGCATAATTAGCTGATATTTTGAGTTCAGTTGAATTGTTAAATATGCCACTCTTAGTGATTAGCTTTTAATTATTTTGATATCGTATGTGTCTCTTGTTGATAAGAAAGGCGTGTCCTGATTTAAATATCTTAAATGCTTTTCTTCTTCTTCGCGCCTTGCACAGTCCCTAGCATATATCCCAATTCAGGTTTTTAAGTTTCTCTTCGAGTTAAGGGTTCTGTCTACCGATGAAATGATTTTTACGTTATAGGTTGCGATATTGCACTTGATATCTTTTTCTGGTGTAGTTCGATGATATATCAAATTTTTGCCTCCCTCCTCCCTTCCCTAGAATCCGCGAGACAGAGTGTGAGTGCAGTGTGACATTCTTGCTTACTTTGCCTACTCACCTGGGACTAAATCGTTTTTGATTTTTAGGTTTATAGTTTACGGGAACTTGGCAATCTAAACGCTGACAAGCGTCAGGCGGATTGGCGAGAGTGGATAAAGGTGGGTATGGGTAAATGGTTCAGGGCTGGACTTGGGTTGGAGGCATGGCTCTTTGAGGGTACTGGGAGTTGGGAGATATCAGAGGCATGCGTGGGCAGGGTCGCTTCCCTGAAGTAGACCTATCTTTCGCCAGAATCGTGGAGGATTGTCGACCCGCTACCCGATGATCTGAAAAACAAAATAACCAATACACTGTCTAAAGCAACAAAGAAACATGGACCCAGTCAAGAACAAAAGATCATGCTGTTGAGCCATTAAGCTATTAAGTAAAACAAATAAACAAAGAAATATCAAAAACAATAAGAAAATATGAAAGAAACAACAGAGAAGAACAAAAACCTGAAAGTTCTTAAAGAAAAGGTAAATCAACGTAAAATTAAATTCTGAAGCTTAAAAACAACCTTGCTACATGTGGTAGAAGATTTCTACAAAGATCTGTTCAACAACAAAGACGAATACAAAGAACTAAACGAAAAAAAATGGAATAGAAAACCAAGGTCAAAAGACACATCTGATATAACCATAGAGGAAGTAGAAAACACTCTAAAATAAATAGAACTCCTGGAGAAGACGAATACTAATCGAAGAAGTACAATCAGAAAGAAAAACCTTGAGGAAAAACATACAAGCCATTTTTAACCTATTCCTATTATACAGCAAAATACCAAGAAGATTTATAATGCGCTGGTGATACTCATTCATGAAAAAGGGGACACAAATGATTTGAAAAATTATTGACCCATTTCCAACTGTCCACATTTACTAATTGTTCACTAGAGTAATTAACAACCGCTTGAAACGGAAACTGGAGCTACCAAGCAAGAGAGCGGGATTCAGAGCCGGGCTTGGCACAAACGACCACATGATAACTGTTAAAGTGCTAATAAGGAAAACTATCGAATACAATAGACCCATGGCAACTGTATTTGCAGATTTCGGAAAAGAGTTTGATACTATCGAAACAAAGGCCTTATCTACAGCATATATAAGAATTCAAAAGCAAGCGCAAGTGAGAGTAATCAGTTTCCAATACAAAGAGGTGTCAGGCAAGGGCAAACTATTTCTCCCAAACGTTTGGATGCGGTGTTGGAGTACGCGTTAAAGCACTCGAATGGAATAATAAAGAAATCAGCATAGACGACGAATAACTTAACAACTTAAGATTCGCCGACGACATAATGATAATAACAGGCGTCTTGACTGTAGCAAAGGAGATGTTAACCGAACTAGTAAGAACAACAACAAAGGTAGAACTCCGTATCTATACACAAAAACAAGAACAGCAGCAAATATACTACTTGGAGAAACAATAGCAATAAACAGCAAGATAATAGAAGTGAGAACATGTAGCTATTTTGGCCACGAAATTACACTAAGTAGAGACAACCAAACACACGACCTACAAAGAATAGGTTTCGGATAGGCAGTCTTCGGAGAACTCAGAGATGTCCTAATCAGCAACCTACCGATGATCCAAAAAAGGATAGTGATGATCAGTATGTCCTGCCTATCATGATGCACGGAGCCGAAACTCTTAGGGTAAACATCTCCAAGCTCCAAGCTGCCTAAAGAAAAAGGGCAATGACCTGTGCTCGGCATCAAATTGAATGAAAAGGATAGTGGCGTGGAGACCCCGCACCGACAGGCAAAGGAAGACCTGGCAACCTGGATGAGAGACGCACAAGATCGATCTAAATGGAAACGGTTAAGGGCGACCTACGTTCAACGGTGGACTCTAGAATAGACTGGGTGATGGTGATGATTATGACTCAATATATAGTTCAGCAGGTTTATTTGGGGCAAACCATCACACTCAAGTTCACTTTTTACATAGTTGCTGGCACCATCATGAATATGGTTGTCACGACAATAACAATCAATAAAAAGATTTACATCATGTCCTTGCTTGAGTTCATCTAAAAATAAAGTTACGAAGTAACCAGCGTATGAAAAGGTAGCAAAAGCATGACAAATCATTAAATGCAACTACTTTAATTTATTATTTTCAAATACCGTATGCCACGTACCATATTCCATATCCTGTACACCTGTTTTTGTATTATGACTAGAGATTGCTGACATAAGAACAATATTAAATTTTTATTTTCAGAAACAGGTTCAAGTTCATCTGTAACAAGTATTTCAATTAATAATATTCAAATAGTAATAAGGGAGAATTTGATAAGGAGACCTTCAGAAAATCGGAAGAACTTACTAGTGAGACGTAAATGGCTAACGTGTTATCAAAATTGTTACTATTGTTTTAAAATAGTTTTTATCGTTTTCTATGCTGCAAATAGATATGTATTTGCAATACATATTGGCAGCATCTATAATACTGTAAATTTTTACTATAGAACTCTTAGCTGTAGGCAAAGAATCATTAATATCACCTTCGACAACCTTACCGATATTCGGGAAATTCGCTTTGACTTTCTGCTAACTGTAAATTCATCTTCAAGTTACATGTACACTCACTACCAAACATGTTGAACGGATACAAATGCTAAAATAACAGTCTAGAGTGAAGGAAGGTAATGTGTGTTCATATGTCTTTTATGCACATGAAATGAGATATATGACATCTTGTTTGCCTACTAACTGTCAAATTATAGGTATTGACGGCGTTCTGAGTATGTAGTGAGGTATATAACACTTTTTTTTGGGGCATCTGTCCTGTTTAGTTCCCTAACTTTCAAATAAATAAATATCCATTTCAAAATTAGTGGTTTTTTAATGTAGCATAGCACCTTTATTAATTCCTGTTTCAATTTTTAAAGAAGTTGTTGGTGTTTCAAGAGAACGTTCCCATATTAATATACAAGCCGATCACAAATAGGAAATTTGCAAACGAAACTTAAGGTGAAGTCCCACTCATCGGAGCGCTAAAAGAAGAGAAGATACAAAAATTAGCGCGTCTGCCACCCCGGCAAAACAAATAGGCGTCATTAGGCAGCGTGTCCTAGGGTCCTAGGCTAAGCAAACGTGGGGCGGCATTACACCTCACCCACACCCTTCGGACGCTAAGCTATCAGCTTATCGCGCGCTAATCACTTCTCATCAATACCCCTATCAACCGTTGTAACGCAGTCATGTTGTTATTTCGCTTTTGCCCGTCCGCCGGCTCTTTTCTTCGTCTCGCGCTCTCCCAGCCACCCTAATGAAGTATTGTTTAAGGGCTTGTAAATAAGTTGTCTAATTCAGTTTGAAACTTGCGCGGCATCACTTATGTTTAATTCAAACGGCCGGTGGTCAGTTCTTCTTGAGGGAAGTACAACATTGGCAGCAGAGCCATACATTAACTTATCCAATATTCCACTCTGGTGGGCGAGCGCTGTAGGCATGCAAATGAAGTTAGTGTCGTTGGGGGCGGGGGCGCGGGGGCGCACACACGACTTGCCCGTGCTATTGATTAAAGACGACCGTGGTCCAGCGGGTAATTACCCCCTTATCTCGACTCCCCTACTGTGTGCACTAGCACGCTCTGCCTCACTTGGTACTCACCGGAACATGAGGCTATTTCCACGGCTACGGGTTTATTTATCAAGAAACGCGCCCCCGAAAGATAAATGTCAACGTTTTTCCCGAATTTGTTGCAACTATGCTCGCCGCGTTTGTCATTTTCGAAATATAGTAGTCAAGCCACCCCTTTCCCGAACTTCCACTAACGTCGTAATTTATGTCTTGGATACGGGGGGAGTCGCGAAAGTCTTCCGCGCGAGCCCTTTCATAAACTACACGGGATTTCAGGCGGAATTGTTTGAACCACTGCCGTAATTTACTGTTGTTTTAAGCAGATACAGAATTCATGTTCCACTTCTGCTTAATTAAATTTAAAGAAGTCGTTTGGGCGAAGTTTTCACCAACTACCCTCCTTTAAATTCCAAGCGGCTGAAACTTGGCCGCGTAATGCATTCTTTACTATTATGCCTTCAAAAGTCGCCGTGATAATATTTTGTGCAGTATCGTGAACAGTGTGGTACTCTCAAATTTTAAGGGTTGTTTGGATATCACTTCGGGAAGTCGAAACATTTGATAATAAATGAATTTGAGATATTTGAAAATCGTATCTAGACTACCTTTCTCTGAAAATTATTTGATGAAATTATTTAGTAAATCGCTTTCTTGCACACATAGGTTCAGCTTATTGTTTCACTACGTTTACTACGCTTGTCGAGATATTATTAAAGAATGATTGTTGTAAAAAGGTAAAGAGTCATTATTTAATCCCTATGCCCCAGTTAACTAACTTGAGCAAATTTGATTTCATACATAGATATTTTCACTGTTGACCATTATTATGATGCATAAACTGTTTGGTATCCTTGATGAATTTAGCTATAAGAGGTAAGTTAAATTTTACTTTTGATGTAGTAGTTCCTCATCCTGGCCACTATTATAAAATGGCAGATCTTAATATTGCTAAGTAAATGACTAATCCACACTTTATTTGTAATGGCGAATTTCGATCTACTATGTGAAGAAATAATCTGTATTTTTTGTTTTAAGCATCGTTAAGTTTGTATTTTACGTGATGCTCCCCATATCACTTCCAGATGATTAACATTCTTGTCTCATCTGAATTCACATACGAGAGTCTCGAATTTATGGTTACGAAAGAAACGTACTAAAAATAAAATTATTACACGACATTAAAATATTATTTGTTGAGAAATGTTCTTCTATTAAGCACTGCAGTAGAGACTTCCTGCGAGACTCTCGTTTCGTCTCGTCTCGAAAACGCGAAACGAGAAATAGGGGAAGTCATCTCTGGATTCTTGTAAGCTAGACGAGGCGAGACGAGAAATATCTCGTTCTTGACGACACCAGTACATTAACGGGTTACCGAAGATGATCAATAT